>JAUEJJ010000047.1:9464321-9485084 GCA_032164275.1 Synergus coniferae | reverse complement strand
TACCGAATGCGCATGTACATACGTCAGTTTAGGTTGGGCCATAGTTTAGAATTCAGAGAGGAATTTTGTTAAGATTTAGAGAGTCTCTTGCACAAATTAGTTAAGATTTGTGAGATTTTAGTGTATTGCTATTGGTAGTGCTTGGACAATCTTCCCTCTACGGTAGGTAGTGCCAGAGGGTGCCAGAGTACCTACCTAGGTTTGGAGTAGGTTTAGGTACCTACCTTACTACCTAGTGCCTAGTGGCATGAAGTAGACCACGAATATTGTAAGGCTGAAAGAGAATGCTGTTTCTCAAGTATATTTTTGATTTAATTCTGTAGAAAAATATTTGTTGACAAAATATATTTTATGCATATTGCAAAAGTTTGAATTTTTAATTATTTAAGTTTTAATTTAATTTTAATTTTTGCATTCCAAAATAATAAAATTGTACATTTTCTGTCAAATTCAACTTTTCCTCTATTCAATTTTCAAAGTGCATTAATTTTTTTCTTATTTAAAAAAAAATTCAAATTCAAATAGCCCGGCAACCGGAAATAAGAGCAAAGTGATGGTGGGGGCCCCCCCGTCTTATTTCTTCAAGCCCCCTCGTCAAGTCGCCATGAATTTCTAGTTCCCTCTTTCCTATGTCCATGGGTTCAATTCCATGGTCTGGCATTCGTCATTCTTCTTTTGGTTCCAATTGTGATTTGTCTAGAGTAATAAAGAAATATATGTGGGGTATGCGCAGAATTAGTGCGCATTGAGTCTCTCGTCAGTCGGGTACTAAACGATTCCTGTTCGCAATAGGATTGATTTTGCCCTGATATTTTTGTATTTTCCCCTTTAAAATTGACTATTTTGAGTATTTTCCGTTATTCTTCAGACTGAACATGCAAAAGAAGTAATATAGGTCGATAAAGATGCGAATTTATTGATAAATATTTCGGACTATTAAACGTTGTCTCGTGGCGTACATTGATCAGTCTGGTTCAATGAGTCAGTGTAATGTTCAAGGAGTCAGTTTCTACTTGATACGCGATAAACGCCTAATTATTTGTTTTTATTAAGAATATGATTTAAAGACTATATAGACTTTCGTGAAAGGGTTAATACTTGTAATATATTGGTTTCAACTTTCGTAACGAAGCTAAGAAAATGGCGTCCAACCAAGAAACGATTACGTGTCGTCCGGTGGTACAACATGAGTAGTGCACTTAAAATAACTTATTCTTCAAAGCCCGTCATGTTTCCGTGTTTTATATCTGCTGCAGAACATTAAAACATCAAGGATAATCAGTTAAGATCAAAAATGGTAAGTCTTGCCTTTATAATTTTTTCTCAAATTTTATACATATGTACATAATTATCAATTTCTGTCGAAGTCATCAGAGGGCGCGTCGATTGGAGTTATCTGTGTTATAAACTGTAAAAGGGCGAATGGAGGTAGGATCAATAACCTACAGTAACCCATTTTGAGACTACATATAGTAGAACACAAATTACAATTTCATTTAAAACAAATATGTAATATTACTACTCCTCTTTGACCATAGTCGCTTTTTCCTATATTTATTATTAAAATATCTATCATCTTGACTACTTCTTATTCTCTTATTCTATCAAGAAAAATTACAAATTAATACAAATTAATAAAAAAATACGTCATGCAAGAAGTAGGAAAGGAGTGTACCTAAGTAATATTTGAGAGCTATTGCTACCAATGGCAAATATATCTCATTCGAGAAAAGGTGCATAAAGCGTGATTGCTATAAACTAAAGAAAAAACATTTATTATTAGTTGATTTTGTTTCGCTTCTCCAAATGTGAATATTTAAACATTACATATATCTAACAACACTGAATATATCCGCCCACCCTCCAACTCGCTTGATCGCTTTTGTTTCATTCAACCCGGCTCGTTTAAACTTTTTAAATGGATCTTAACAATTCAATATTAACACAACAGTAGCTTGTCCACGTTACTCGTCAGGAATCAAAATTTTAGTGTCTTAGTTTTAGTATAATCTTTTTTTCAGGCGTGAAAGTTCCATATTGTAGTTCCGAAAATAATTTTACTCTAGATTATTTTTAATTGTCCAATAAAAAAGTAACAGAGTTTATTTTTTCTTCTTCTCTTCAGAAATAGAGTTTCAATATCTGTATTATTAGTGTATGTATATATTTACTAGAAAAAGTCTGAGTACAAAGAATCTTAAACTTGTTTTAATATTTTACCATTTTAAAACTCATTCGTATCTTATTTTTGCATCTCAAATGTGCATATAGGTATTGTGAAATATTTTATATGGAAAGTTTTGAATTGCAAATAAAATGTTGCATTTTAATTTTACAACATTTTTCATAGAATTCAAGCGTTCTTTGCCCTTTTTTTTATTTATTTTTTTGTTTGTTCGTTCTAAAATTTACATACACATACGTGCAAATTTTTGCATATCCTTTTGTAACTTATTCAATAAAGCCCTTCGAGAGTAAATATATTTCCTGATCTGTAGATGGTTACGTTGTGTAAATTCGTATAAACGATTATCATCAGCTTTCAAATTGATCGCTTTTCATTTTCTACTCAAGTTTGTATGTACAAGTTAAAAATTTTCTCCATCGAATGTAAATGCTAAAAAGGAATTACATCTTAATGTAATTCTGTAATTTTATTGTGAACATGTCCCTATTAATTCATGAATTTTACGTTAATTTGTTAAATTTTACAGTAGAATTGTAATATTATCACGTAGATCAGGGGAAATATATTTATTAGAGATCAATGTGGTATGTTTACCACATTGTAATATTACCAAGTCAATCACTGATAACTTTGTGTCGACTAACCTACGTGATAATTTTACATAAATTTTTTTTACAGTCAACGGAATAATAACTTAAAATAATATGTATTCAATCAGTAGTCGTATTTTAATCTCCTGGGTCCTCGTCCTTGTTTAAAGCTTTTATACCTATAGAGCTAATGAGTCTTTACAAAGAAAACCTCCTCGGTTATTATAAAAAAAAAAGAGTTATGTTTTAGATTTAAATTTTAGTAATTCATACGACTCTGACTGCTGATACAATTTCTAAATTTTGGAGTATTGAACTATTACGTGCCAAGATTTGGTACGTAAATTACTCGATTTAAATTACATGGTTTTCTATTTGTAATTTAAGTAGAATTCTCAAAATTCATAGGGATTTGGGAGTTTGTTACATAAAATATAGTAATTCACAAAACTTAATTTCCATGTAATATAAGTATAAAATTCTACATTTACGCTTAGTTTCCGTAGATAGAGTGATACGTTTGGAACAATTAAGGCAGTAAAAATGACAACTCATTAAAGCTCATTTGAGGTTATCCTTTAAGAGGATTCCGTACGGTTCAAATTCTAACCCAAAAATTCGATCTTTTTATTTTACTGAGAGCAACTAAAAATTGCTTTAGAGTGCCTCTTATCCGTCGTGGTTTCAAGCATTTCGTAGATATCATTTTGAAGCCTCAAAACTACACAGTTTGAGGTGCCGTTTAGCAGGGGAGGGTTTCTCGATATGAGGAAGGGTGCTATGAAACCGTTTTTTTTTTCTTTTTTTTTTTTTTCAAAGAGGCACGGCATTATACTCGCAGGGTGATTTCCTCATTGTAAGAATTTTCACAAATTCTAATATGCACCTCAGAACTCGGGCACTTACAGAAATCGCGTGAAAAAATTAGGCTAATAAATCACCTCTCAAATGACAGAAGGACATTACTTTTCCATTGGCGTCCATTTTGCATTTAGAAGACAAACAAATTAGCCAAACAAATTATGTAGTTTTTTTTTTTAAACGGCTTTATAGCCCGCTGTATTGCTCTGTATCGATATTGAATTTGGAGTTTAGTTTTCGCATTCTTCTCGTACAGAAATGATCGAGGTGAATCATTTTTTCTCTCTACAGACACACTTCTATTTTAAAACAGAGTACTGTTGCAGAGAGAAAAAATATATATTTCTAATACTTATTGGGGATAAAATTTAGAGAATGAATTTTGAGTTTAGGACTTTAGTTAAACTTTAGTTAAATTTAGATAAAATTTAGTTACTCATTATTGGATTTCAATTTTTCATACTTTTAAGAACGAAAACACGTTTGAATTACGCCCCCCCCCCTTTGAACCTCGTGTAATCAACAAAAGTTCGCTTTGCTCTAAAAGGATTAAATTAATTTAATGTGCTATTATTTCAATGAAATTCTTTAAGTAAGATGAATTTTTAAGTTTAGTTTAATTAATAATAGTAGTTAATAATTATTTTTCTCTTTATTTTATGTTTTAGCCACGTATAGATCCTCTGTCATTGCTCAAATGTCTCAGTGTTCTACTGGGATCCACTGGGGGCATCAAAAGTAAAGAGGAAGTCCAGCGTTTGTCCACTCTTATGACCAAGTTCTCCAAGAAACTTGTGTCGAAATGTATATACATCCAAATCTTAAAAACCACCGACTCTGATCTTCTTAATCAGTAAGTAGTACCATTCATTAAATACCATTTAATCATCGATTTTTTAACATTCCTCATATTACTATTTTATTTCTCTGCAACTTGGTAAAGCAGATTTAAAGAGAGTGTCAAGATTATTGCGCCTGAATTCATAAAATTTCCAGTGACTTTCTTTAGATCACTTGCAACAAACTTATAATACATTTGCGGTTCTTTTCACATATTCATGCTATTATTCATCCTTATATTTTGTGAAATTGCGATATTTTATAAAATTACGCCATTCCAAATGACTCGATTTATTTCTATCGTTAAACGACGTAATTTTACAGTATAAGGATATTTCAGAGAATACAATGATGATTTATTGCAGTCCAACAGTAATTAAACATGGTTACAGTTACCAATTACATACGCGTTCAAATTAAACCACAGATCAAGACGTTTGCCCCTAGAAATTACAGTGCTTAAGACGTATTTTTTGGCAGACTAATGATAACTGATTTCAATAGTTCATTTTCCATAGAGTCGTCTAAGTGTAATGAAATGCAAGTTTGAACTCTCTACAATCGTACAAAGCAAAAAAACAGATATAATTGTCTTGAAGTATTTGGGAACCCTGATTTGTGAGTTGAGAAGAGACTTGTATAAAAGAGGAGCACTGCTATTTATGAGAGTTTAAAGAATCTCTTGCATTGAAACTGAAGAAGTAAATTACTATGCTTGTAAAATCTGTCTTATCTACTTCTTAAGGGCATATATTATTTACCATTAGAGCCAATTTATTTTCGCTAAGTTTACGCCCGCAATCGTAGATTTTATATATATATATATATATATTTACCTCTGTTTCGTACAAACGGAGGTAAATGGCCTGGTTTTAGTAAAAAATATTTATTGTTATAAACATAAAGTTGGTGAAACTAAACTTGCCGATATGATAATTACCACATGTTCTTAAATAGTCATCAATGTTGCAGTCAGTCAGTTACACCTCTTCCCATTGGAGAGTCAAACTTTGCGCAGAGCGTAAATCACTACCTTAGATATTTATCTTGAATATTAATCAATTTTAGTATTCATTTTTCCTCGGGATTCGATGAGTATGTATAGTTACAGATAAATAATGAACATTACATATCTAAAAGATATAATAAAATGACCCATGTGTTACATACGCTTAAATAATTTTTGCAATAAATTGAATTACCCAATTAAAATATTCACATGTATATTCACATTTTAGAAGCCACCTGCAATATTTTCTAAGACGACTTTTTACTTTTTTACTTACGAGATTTTTCTAAAGATTGTGTACTAGATAGAACTTTTATTCGACACTTTTAAGCTTAAGTTCATATTTTACTTATCATATGAGCAAATTTAGTTTCCCCGATTTTAAGTTCTCAATAATAAATACTTTTCGCCAAAATTGGCAATTTTCCTTTGTCCTCATGAAACGAAGGAAGTTGGCCTAGTTTTATAGATAAATATTTATTAGTGCAAACGTAGAAATGGAGAAACTACCCTTATGGTCATTATAACATACTCTTAAAGAAATTCAATTGGACGGTGAAAATTTAATTCAAATAAATTAAGCATTAGAATAAATATATACATATAGCTAAATATATACCTAAAAATTGGTAGTAATTGTAAGCTTCTTTTTAAGCTTTTTTTTTTTACATATATTGTATTGAGTGACTCATTATGTTTAGAAAAGCTCATCTAATCACACTATTGATTCGTAGTTGACGTAGATTGAAATACATGAAAATATTACTTTTTGTTTTAGATTTATGGGTGTGGGTGGATGGCATCTTGTTTATGCGTGGCTTACTGATGGCATTGTCGCCAAAAACTGGGCTTTAATTCAAGAATTGTTGGAACTTCTTCTGTTGTGTCCTGTAAACGTCGAAAGATTAAAAAGTAATAACTGTCCAAAAATGATTAAAGGTTTGTCTAAAGAGGGCAGCCATCAAGGTGTTAGAGTTTTGGCCAGCCGAGTCGTTGAACAATGGTTGAAAATCGTTAAGGCAGAAACAGCTAATAATTCAGTTCCAGCACAAATTATAACACTTCCCGGATCAAGTAAGCCAATTGCGATTGTCCACGCTAGACCTGCAAGCGTAATTTCTACTACCCAAATTAGTTTTAACGAGAAAAATGAGACTGATAAAAATGTACAGCTTGCACAAAGTAATTCTTTGATCATCGCCGAAGCGCAGGAAATTCAACACATAGATCAGCAGCAGCAGCAGCACGACTTAAACGAATCACATTATCAGCAAATAACGGAGAAAGCAGTGTCTGTAGAACCACTTCAATTACCGATAGCTACCAATAATAAGCCTTCAGCACAAGCACTATGTCAACTCCAAAAAAAACAATCGTATGTTATACCTTCTGTACAAACATCAGCAGCTGGTGGAGGAGCAGGACCCGTTTACAAAATTACTATTCGTGATGGTAACCGGCTTTTAACAAAACTAGAGACGGATGCTGCGCATATAAATAATGCAATTGATCTCCCAAATACTGAAATAAATGGTGAACCTGCTAATGAATCACTTGAATCTAAAGATTTTCGAGAAATTGCAGAGGATTCTAGTGTTGGTATTGGTTTTGATGTTGGTGGTAGTAGTAGTAGTACACAAAAAGTTGAGGACCTACTACTGAATAAAAGCAGCGCTAAAGTTGCGGAAGGAACGGCTATTGAATCTACAGATCTAGATCACAGTGAAATTATACATGTTGTTAATTCTAAAGACAATTGTGAAGCTGATAATATAAACATTAAAGACAATAAAGATGTAAAACCTGTTATTGTTAGTGATAGCAGTAGTAAGTCTATTAGTGACAAGGAAAATCGCAATTCTACTAAAAAGGAGAGTGATAAAAAAAGTTCTAATACTAGCAACAGCAGCAGTAGTAGTAGTAGTAGTGGTAGTAGCACAGATAAGAAAAGTAGTCATCACAGTTCATCATCCTCATCATCATGTAGTAAAAGTTCTTCGAAGCACAGCTCGAAAGAGAGTTCTAGTTCACATCGTTCAGGCTCGAATTCTCATCGTTCTAGCGTACATCGTTCCAGCAGTTCAAAAAGTGCTACTTCGAAAGACAAGGCAAAGGAAAAGGATAAAGACAGCAAAGATAAACATCATAGTAGTTCGTCTAATAGCAAACACAGTTCAAGCAATAAGAATAGATCTGATCGTGATAAGGAGCGAGAGAAGGAGAAAGAAAAACTCAAAAAAGATCAAGCGGAAAAAGATAAAGCGACTTTGGAGAAAGTTCAGGGTCCAGCACTAAGCTTAAAATTAGGAAAGATCCCTAAAAAGAAGACCGATGATGAAAGGTCAAGTGATGTTTTAATGAAAAAGTCCTCTGTAGAATCTAAGGAGGGTAAAGATAAAGACAAGATTGACGCTAAGAAGGCAGCCACCGTATCAGCCATTTCGGAGAAAAAGAATATCTCTATTTCTATAGAGAATAGAAAGACTTGTCTAGATTCCACGACGCGACCTAAGACTGTCAAGACTTTTAACTCAAAATTTAGGTCTACTGGTTTAGAAGAAGAAGCAAAGCCACCACCTCCAAGGTCAATAAAAAGGCTGAATCAAATGGTCGATAAGAAAATAATACCTTCAAAATTATCTTCTCTGAAGAGTTCATCACCGTTAAGAGAAACCAGTTCATCAGCCGATAAGAGACCCAGGCTTTCACTTGATAGTCCCGTCACGCCTCCAGCCGACGAAAAAAAAGGAGGAATCAAATTGATTCCACCAAAGCCTAAACGTAAGTATAGGTTACAGTTATTTTGGAAATTGGTTGAAATCTCTTATTATCCTTCTTTTTTCATTAACCCTGCACTATTAGTGAGAGTAGGTGGAAATAGTATGAAATTTTTATTTTCTGTTGAACGACTCTGACTTACTGCACGCTAGCTGAATTTGCCCAGTATTTTCGGGCCTCTTTAGAGTGTACAGTGTACACTGTACAGTTACTAAGAACAGACTCGTGGTGAAGAGTGAGGTAATTCAAGTGTTCGCCAAGTAAGGGATGATCTAGGCTAGATTTGATTTTTGATAATCTGTAAATTAGAAAAGAAAAATTCATTTTTTTTTATAAACACCATTTTTTCGCATTATTCATAGCTTTGAGTAATTTATCAATTTTTACTAACATTTTCTTTTACTAATTTAATACATACCATTCTCTTATTAGTGTAGGGTTAATTATTACTATTTATTCATGTACACTAATATCATTGTAATACTATAATAAAAGTGCATCATCATCATCATATCATCATCATCATCAATATTATCAAAAAATAATAATAACTGAAATATTAAAAGAGGTACACATGAACAAGAGTGAGTGAGAGTGTGAAGCTGTTAGTAGTGAAATTATAAGATTATTTTATTACTTCTAATATTCCTGTATTAAGTTTACAGGTGATTTGCTCCAGAAAATTCTAGAACTAAATCTCCCTGATTCGATGTTAATCTTGTTCACACGAAAAAGGATTTTCCTGAATCGTGATGTTTTTCAGATAAGAAAAGTGCAATATCTATCAAGGAAAAATTGCATATCTTCATAATTTTTAATTAAATGAGTCTTTTTCCTATAATATTTTAAACAAATACATAGTAGGAACAGGTCAACTTACTGTTCATCGAGGGAATCCTTTGATTTTGACTTTATCATCATCGTCGCCGACATCATCTTCTTGGAGTCTGCCTTTTTGCTTGGAAACAAGAGTTGAACCTAACTTTCAAGCGGCAACAACCACTTATTATCAACTTAAGGCAAGAAAATCCTTCAGGTAATCTTTGGCTACAGTAATACATAATTAAATTAAAGAAAAACATCTGAAATTAAGCAAAAAAAAATGGTTGCAAAGGAAAAACATCACATTTGTGACTTAATAATGTAACATTATTTCCAATCAATCAAGAATTCTAGTTATGCTCGTCATCATTATCGTCGCCGTCCTCGATATCCCTGGAAAACTTCAACATTAGGTAAGGGAGTCAAATAAACATATGTCTAATTATTTCTCTTCTTTTGTACGTGTACAGCTTCTTAGACGTTTCAATAAATTGATCAGAAATCTGGAATTTTTCAACTCTTGACTTTCTATTTATGTTTAATTGATGCTACACTATAAAAAGAAGTTAGCCTAAGTTCGCTGTTCAGGTTCCATCCAGATTTTCGCCCTCTCAGTCATAAATAAAAGCGAACTACTAAAAAAGATACTTTTGTCAAAATCAGTTTATAAGACATAAATGCATAAAATATTGATTTGCAAACGTAAGGCTTAGTTTTAAAAAATATCTAGTCCAGAGGAGAGTTTATTTTCCTTTAATTTATGTGTACACTAGTTACGAACTTGGACTTTAATCGATTATTTATAGAAAAAATACAAGTGTTGAAACTTTTATTTGCTGTAGATCAAAATAATACTTGCTTAGTAAAAAATGAATTAATTAATTAATTCCCTAATTCGTCAATTTTCTTTAAAATCAAGAAATAAAAAGAACCAGGAGCTATTCGCGTCGCTGATTTATAGAATTTTAATAAAATTCGTAGGATTTCGTTGATACGCGTATTATCTTTGTTCAGAAAGAACAAAAATTAGGTTCACGACTCATTTGAATCTGTTTTACCAGTGTCTGATGAACGACGATATAAACATATTTCCAATGACTTCTAGAGGTTTTTAAAGAGTTTTGCACGCTGACGATTTTTCAAGTTATTAGCACATGCTTTTATTATTGTAGTGATCATTAAAACAAATTCTATTATTGCCTTACTGCGTTTTTAACTTGTTTCTTACATACATCTAAACTCTTCATAATATTTTAAAAAACGATTATCGAAACGTATTTTCAGATCTTCTGTCGAGTAAAAATTCAAACAAAATAATCGATAATATTAGGTAGATGAAGCTATAACTAACATTTTATTACTGTTTTTCTTCAACTTTTTTTTATTATTATTTTTCTTTTTTGTAGCTATTGAGTTTCGGAAGGTGGCTTTACTACTTTTCGATCATGACCGGCTTATAGTTTTTTTCTTTTTTTTTTTTCTCAGACATTGAGTATGTAAATATACACATAATTTGACAGTCACACAATTATTACTTGGCAATAATAAAAATAGAATTGAATAAAATTAAAAAATAGTATTCTTAAAATGTGCATGCATGTGTCAATAAAACTGGTTTATCTGAGCTACTCTTTATAACTGAGAAAATCCGTTAACAAAGCGGCATCAAACGAGTGTATTTTTATTTTTGAAACAATGCCTTATTCAAGCTCTTATATTTCGATGATGTCGATCCAGCGGATGCACACTTGCACAGTCTTCAAGAATGTAAACTATGTGACCGCATGGACCCAGGGGACCATGAACGTCATTATGAGGGTTCTTAATTCCAACGCAACGAAGACACTTTGAACCAGACTGCAAAGCGCAACAGAATAAGAAGTTCTGTCTTCCAGAGCTTGCTTACTTCTAGTCGTATTCGAATTTGAATTACATACCATTAGTCCTTATTTGCACTTTCTTGCGCATAACATATTGTATTTAATAATCTAGACGTGCATTCGAGGTTCGAGTTTCTTTTTCCCAAATTACCTACCTTCTGCCAATCAAGATTGAAAACGAAAACAAATTATGGGATTCTACTTTCCCGTTTACTAAAATGTCTGTAAATAAACATAGAAGCATACTATTTGAACTACGTATTAGGTTTGCCCGAGATAGTATTTTTTTCTCGTGGATAATCACATTAATCAACAGTATTCCTAAGAGAATATTTTAGAATTTACTATGATCTTACTGTGAATTTCTGAATGGGAAGTAAAATTACAAAAAATTATTCTCAAAAGTTTTCTCGTAATACTGTAGATTCAGCAGTGGGTATTGTGTATGTTTTCCCCTACTTATTTACTTTTACGTTCTTATACGATAAAATAAATAAATTCGAACTTGACAATTTTATTCCTTTATATTACGCGATATTGAGAATAAGAATCAGAAGCCTATCATCTGAAGGCACATTATTAAAAAGTGAGAGGTATAAATGTACGGTTATAAGAATATGGGAGAAAGCGGTATAGTAATAAAAACGTGAAAATGCTGCGTAACAAATATGTATGATTTCAAAATAAATTTATAAATAATTAAATTAGCTTTCGGTGATCTGATAAAAATAAATACGCTAGTCTTGCGCATAATTGAGTTGATAAAAGGAAAACGCTGCTCTTCTTCTACTGTTATTCAACCAAAGGAGTTAAGTTTTTGTTAACGCGAGAGGCGTAATTCCATAATGAAAACAATTATTCAAGATCGTGAATCTTGATACTTTCTCAAGACTTAAATTTTAATTCAGTTGGTTATTTACTTTTTACTTTCTCAAATAAATAGAGTGCAGTATTTTTTAGTTTATCTACACTGCATACATACTGTATACATATTATATCTACATTTTTTTGTTTAAGTGGTAAATTGTCTTGTAGCAATTATTGTTAAATACCAATAATTATTTAAATGAGATATGAATAAATCTCATTCCTATATTATGCATAAAAATCTTGTTTCAAAATCTCTTAAATTCAAATTTTATTCTTTAAAAAGATATTAAAAATGTGATGGTGTTCACACTGAATACTATTGAAAAGACTACTAATTTTACAGAATAGTGATGACAAAGATTTTACTGTTGATATTATAGAAAATCCTTTATGTCTTAAGAGCGGTACTATATGATTTACAGAATTTGTTGCAAGTTTTGAAGAAAATTCTACTAAAATCAAAACTCAATACTATGCAGTAAAAATTTATTTAAATTATATAAATTTCTGTAAAATTCGCTAGGACTTTACAGTATATACAGATTTAGAACACTTATATGAGAGTAACATTATTTAAATTTATTTGATTAACATATATCTTATAATCTATTTAATTAATTTCGAATGGGTATCCATAGCAAAGCATTATTTAATACAGAATTTTTTCGACGGAATAAATATAAAACACAAAGCAAAAAATACTTTCTTCAATAAATAATTGTTGCAGAGTACAGCTGTTAACTCTAAAACTCAGTACAATGCAATCACTTCATTTAGGTGTTACATTATAATGTAATTATAGTTGAAGAAGAACTTTATTTAAATATTTCATAATTTATTTATCTATATGGAAGTGGTATATATAAAATATATTTTCTTTGTAGGTTATTATAATTACTTTCTCTTGTATTACAGAATGGATGTAATTATTTAAGGCTTCCCTTTCTAATTAATACTAATGCTAATGCTAATATTTCTTGTATTTAATGAATTTTTAGGTAACCTCTTCCCGAATGAATCATATGGCACAAGTTTACTGCTTATTACTCATGCTACTGTACCAAGGTTCTATACTAATATCAAAAATTTGATATTTATAAATTCTTGAGATGAAAAACAAATGTACTCAAGGGGAAGAATGAAATATAGTTGAATTCATTGTCTGTGCATATTTTTCTTATCTTTAATGAATTAAACTAAGTGAATACTGTGGCAATGCTCTCAAAATAATGTATGTTTTTTAATTGGCGCATATACAACAAAGTTCAGTAATGTTGGAGCTTTGCTTGTCTTTGCCTCCTAGTTCCTGTGAAATTCTATCAGGACAAATTCGTAGTAAAGTCTCCACATTATCTTCTTCCCAACTACCTATTTTCCCTAAAGTAAATAAATAAATTGAGCATTTGACTTTGTATTTCAATTCGTCTTTTCAAGGTAAATAAGAAGGTATAATTTTATCAAGAATATTATTACTAACCAGATTTTGAAAAATAAAGAACAACACCTGCCGCGAAACAACTGAGGCGTTTTCAATTTCCTTCAAGTCAATGAAAGAGTTGTTTTAATTTAAATTTACTATTATAAAATATTTATCCAGTATTTCATGCTATATTATAATTCTTTAATACTACTGTCACATTATACGAGAAGGAGCTGATAAAAAGCTAAAGAGGATATCATTTTTTTGAGAATTGAAAAGATATATTTTCTTTGTATCACATGCCCTTAGCAGAGATTAGGGCAAAAAATTTCACATAAATAAATAACAGGATTAGAATATCTAATAACCCGAGCTTGTTCATAAGAAGATCGATACTCTAGATTAAAATAATGATTATTAAATTTGAGATGTTAATTAATATTATGTAATTTATTTTCTGTTTACAGTTATTATGTCCTAAATTATTGCTGTTTATATTCTTTGGAACTGAAATAATCTGTCATCATTGACGATCTACAATAATATTAATAACAATTGTAGTATTGATTGAAGTAAGGTTTCTAAAATTTGAATATATATATATATAATTATATATATATATACATGGATAGATAAATAAGTGCAAGCGTATGTATGTATGTATGTCTGCTGTTTTTATGTTGTTCATGTACCTCATTTTCACTTTGTCGCCGATGGCTGGCATATTTTTTGTTTATTTCTGTTTGTTTAAAGTTCTGTGAGGTTATTCTAAAATGTACAACGATTATTTCTTTTTTAGCAATGGTCCTTCAGGAGAGCGATATGTTTATGGATGCTTTAACAGCTTCTACTAAAAATAAAGAACCGAGAAAGCGCAAGCGACGGACTTCTCTTTCAAAAGATAATCCATCAGAAGTAAAAAAATTGGATTCTAGTAACAATGAAAATAATCGAGATGATTTCAATTCATCACTTGCATCACCAAACAACGCTGCTACATCACAGAAGAGTGAAGACAAAACGTTATTGAAACCCACATTTAAGGTATTTTTTAATTTTATTGTTGTTTTTTCTTTTTTCATTGAAAGCTTCTACTATTGTACATACAATATTAATACAAATTTTCTTGTTTATTTAAAAGTTTTACCAAGATACACTAGAAACCGAGGAAGATAAGGAACAGAAAGGAAAGGTGAAAATAGAAGGAGTTAATGCTAAGATGAAAGATGATAACGGTGAAGGAGAGGCAGAAGAGGACAGAGATGATGATGATGACGAGGACGATGAAGACGAAGAAGAAGAAGAAGAACCGAAAAATAAAATTATGAAAGAATCTAATGAAAACGACGAAAGAAGCAGAAGTAAGATTTTTCTTCTAATAATAATTTTTAATTAGCTTTATTTTTTAAGGATGATAGCTGCATGTAATAACTGATATATATATATATATATGTGTGTGTGTGTATATATATATATATATATATATATATAAGTATATTTTCTGATGATTTCAGCACCTACACCAGAAGATACTTTCGGAGAAAAGGCTGTTGACTCTAATCAAGGCCCAGATTCTTTAAACAAAGAAGTTCGATATGTAGATGGACTTAGAAGTGTACTTTTACTGCAAAAACGTAAAGGTCCAAAGAAAACGCTTAAATGGAAGGTTGACTTGGAATCTATACGATATTTCGAATTGGATGAAACTGAAAGAGTGAATGTAACTAAAACGTTTACGGACATGAAACAAATAGAAAAGCAAAATGAAAGAGAAGCTTTCCAAATGGCAAGAAAATTAAGTACAGAAGATTTAATGGAAGAAAAAACAAGATGGAGGTCATTGATTCCCATTGATACTCCTCCTGCTTTAGTGGAACCTGGAAAGGACAGTAGAGAAAAGGATATTCAATATGCTCGGGAGAAAGGAATACTTCAAGCACTGTACTTCCATCGAAATATGTAATTATTATTTTTTTTTTCAATTTCTATGCACATATAGAAAAAATTAATCAACAATTTATTATTAAAATAAATATATTTTTCTTTCTTTTTACAGGATTCCAGATACGCCTGCTGAGCCGGAAGAAGAACGACTTTTAACTGTAATCGACGCTAAAATTATTCCTTTGGAAGATTTAACTGGAACTAAGGCAAGCGAAAAAGATTACACAACAATTCCTTGGCCCGAACCAAAACCTCAACTGCCCAGTGTTCAACCAGTAACAATGACAAATTTCCACTATCAAGCGTTCCCACACAATCAACATCCGATGCTTCCTTCCATGGGCCCGTCACAGCAAGCATCAATGGGACCAGTGCCACCAATGCCTCAACCGATAATGAACGCCATGAATCAAATGGGAGCAGAAATGGTCGGTGGTCCACTTCCACCTGTTGGTGGTGGTAGTGGTGGAGGAGGTTGGAGAACTGGAGATGGAAAAGTCGTAGTACCGGATATAAATACAGGCATAAATGCAATGCCCAATATTCCTGGTGGTGGATATCCACCTCAAGGAATGGATGGGCAAATGGTACCGCCACCCGGAATGATGGGTCCGCCAATGTATAACCAGCCAGACGGTTTTATGATGGGACCAGATGATATGAGTTATAACAATGTACCAAACAATTTTCAGGGTCCTCCGGGTCCTGTAATGTTTGGACCTGGACCTAACTTTCAAGGTGGCCCGAGAGGTGGTGGACCAATGCACGTTAATCGTGGAAGAGGTGCACCACCTGGTGCAGGGTGGTTTCGAGGTGGTCCACCTGTCAGAGGAGTTGGCTGGCGAGGAGGATGGAGAGGAAATGCTAAGCAACCACCAGTTTGTAGGCAGTTTTCAAAAAGCGGTTACTGCCGAGCTGAAAATAAGTGTCAGTTTCTTCATCCGGGCGTAAATTGTCCTCCGTTTTAAGAATTTTGCATTTCTCACCAAATACCCCTGAGTGGGAGAGAATACTGTTTATTTTTTATTTGAGTACACTTTTCAAAGGATATAGACTAAAATTATTGAAATTATGTGATATTAAGTAAGAAATAAGTGCTGGGTTGCTTTTATCAGCTGCAGGCCAGCAATGTAATTATTTCATTTGGCGCTTAAACTTGAATCACGGGCGCGCGTCTTATATTCGAGTCTACATTCATAATTTTTCCTTTCATCTATCAATCGTCCATGTAAATTTTCTGTGTTTATATTTATGTTTCTATTCTTTTTTTTTGCTTTTCTCACAGCATAATCTTTCCCAGCGGTTGAATATCAAACATTGTACTTAAAACTATTACTCTTAAAATCATAATAATCATCAATAGAGCCAATAAAAATAAATAAAATAAAAAAAGTCATGACATAGAACTACTGTAATATTGCTCTGAGAATTGCAAATATTTATGGACAAGATCAATTATGAATCATGAGCAGACGCGTAGGCAGAAAAATTTTTCGGCGTGGGGTGGGGTTCATCAATATGTCAGCAGATATCAAACATATGTATATAGATATAAACTAACATATTTTTCTGACATTTGGGAGGGATGAACCCCCAAACCCCCCCTAGCTACGCGCCTAATCATGAGTGCATATTATACGTACATACATATATATGTGTGTGTGTGTGTACACACGAAAAGTTCAACTAAATTATATGCATAATATTGTAATAACTTTATAAGTTCCAACATATAATTTTTGTTTTTAAACTGATATGAAGAAGATCGATTGCGTGTATGTGTATGTATATATAAGTAAAGTGATTTTTTAACCACTGCGGGGTCACTCGGATTGAGTATCGTCAGTGGTAAATATAAACACTCAATTCTGGATCAGCTACTGTATTGTGAACGCTCTGATGATAGCTGATATATATATATAGATATATGTAAATTCTGTATTGTATATTAATATTGTATACTACTGTATAAATCGATTAAGACAACGTAAGACTTGTGGCAGCAGCGTATGTAGACACAGCCACATATTTCAAATAAAATTAATTAAAATATGTATTTATATAGATAGCTATATTTTTATCAACTCAGTAATAGAAGCATTGAGTTTGAAATACAGTATAGTAAAAAATTACTCAATTCATTGTAATGACTGAATCAAAAGTCAGAATGTAAGTCATGTAACAATACGTAAACAATTTTTTTTTTTTTACTAAAATTAAGGGTAATGGTTAAGTTTCTTGTACACATTCAATTGTTATCTTTGTAAATAACTAAAATAATTGTACGAAAATCAGTTTGAGATAAATACATGATTCATAAATAATCTAACTCTTTCTGGTTCTTCAATATTTGAAAAGAAAAGGACGAAAAAATATGAATCTGAAATTCATTGAAACCATTGAAAAAAGAAAGTAATATAAACATAATATTCAAAAGTAGTCTATTTATTATGAAAATTATGACAAACAATTGTAAATTTTACGTATTGAACGAAAAGGAAGTGGGAAGTACTTCAAAATTTTGAAAAACATCATTTTTGACTTCGTCGATTCCTTCGGGATACAGAAACTGGCGGAGGTAACGGCAATTTTAAGACGACTGTTCTCTTGTCTTTAAGAGGTACGGCTGAAATCATTACCGCAAATTCTGTCAATTTTTTAAGACTTATGCGACCTCCAATCTCTGTTGCAAATAATTCCAGGTCTAGTGAATAGTTATGTATCGTTAGTGCCAAAATCATACAATGCACAATGCCTCTATCCTTTATACTATTAGGACGCAATCTAAATAGACAAAAAATAGTTTTTTTAATATCTAACATAAAGGGTAAGAGCATCTATTGTTGGCGCACTTTAAGGGTTAAACAAATCAGAAAGGGATTGCCAACAATGGGTGCTTTTACCCTAAGTGGAGGAAGCCATTCACAAAATAAATATATTTAGTTTACTACCTTCCGTTCATGCTGGGTGTACTGTAGTTTTCAATGACATAATCATTAACTTGAGTCGAAAAAGGGCAAATTTCGTTAGCACGCTTTTTTGCATCCTTAATAGGAATGTTCAGCCACGTTGACACTGCTTCAGTATACAATAAAGCGGCGAGTCTTTTACTAGGATTTGAAAGACTCTTTAAAGTTTCCAGGGTGTATTTGAAGAACATGGATTTCCTGAATGGTACAAAACAAGGAAAAAAATATTTTAACGAAAGAAGATTTAAATTAATTTACAGCAGTACATGCAACTTTTAAGTTTGAATCTATGTTTAGCCCAGGTCTATCGTGCTTAAAGAATTTTGTTCTTAATATACATTCTTTGTATGTATGAAACCAAACTAACAGTTTATCACTATAAAACTTCAAAAGGAGCGTTTCTTCTTTTCTTCTAATATTTCATGTAGTCACTTCCTGACTAATTTTAAGCAAAACAATTAGCGATTATATCCTCATACTCACCCTTCCACATTACTCTCGATTTCTTCTAGCCGCACATCATATAATGTTTTAATTATATTTTTCGGAACAATATCATTAATGTCATACACATCTGCGACGTCTGTTGCATCTCTATTACATGGAGGTAAAATGGTGTTTGCCAATGAGTCTTCAGTATATGATCCATCTACTTTTTCAATTTCGACATCTAAATATTATGGAAAAGCAGATTAATATTTTTTTAAACTATTCACTAATACATACTGATTATAGAATATAATAAGTCTCAAAAAAATATCCTACTTGAAGCAGATTTTTCGAGTAATTCCTTAACAGAATCGCCACTGATTTTCGATTTTTCATACAATTCTGTTCTCCGTTTTACCTTTTTGGAGCCAAATTCTTTATTCAATGTAGCAATTTTGTCAACAACCACATTCTTATCAACATTTAAATTTCGATCTAGTACGGGTGAGACATCCCACCGTTCTGCCTGAACAAGTTTAATTTTGCCAGTCCTTTTATTATGAATAACTAACATTGTACACATTGCTTCTTCGTTGAGATTCGGTCTGTAACCCTTGTATACAATTTTTCCATTTGATAAGGCCAATACCGTTTTTTTACTTTTTTCGTCAAAGAATACACCACTTTTCATATTGCTTGTCTCGTCATCTTTCAGCTGACCGTTTAAGAAATTGACTATAGAAATAAATTTAAATATCTGTTAATATAAACACGTTTACAAGTTTGTGGGAATTTGACAAATATGTATGTGTTTAAAAACTAGTATGTATAACTACATATCATATATATATATATATATATATATATATATATATGATGTTATATATATATATATAATAATTTCTCTTACCAATAATAGGTTGAAGGGAACTTTCATTATTCGGATCAATGATCACACCACCGATTTCAGCTTCAATCTTCATTTTGTTTGCGTGTCGTTTTGATTAAATTAGAAGATTAATTTTTAATTTCTTTAGTAAGTGTAATAAAACTCATATATTCTTTGAATCTCCTTTTGGTTCAGAGGTTAGAAATGACCAGAATCGCCAGATTGAAGAATCCTCCCAAACGCTGGCTCCCAAATTCTCTCTAATTGTCCCTAATCACGTAAATCACGTCCCTATTCCCTCCCTAATGGACAGAATGGACTGCTGAGCACAATCATGTACTGAACCCGTAACCTGACTTACCTGACCTGAACCCGAAGATATTCGGTCCTTTTCTATCATATTTCCTTATCTCTCTTTGCGGTCACGTGACAAGAAAGATAAAGCAATATGACAGAAAAGGACAGAACAATCTCTGGTTCAGGTAACAGCAGAGTTGGTGAGTTACGCGTAATTCAAGGTTTCTAACGTATTATATCGTAAAATACCTTTAAAAACTGTAAAATAAAATACCTGTAAAATCAGTAAACATAAAATACCTGTAAAAAACGGTGACTATGACTACGGAGTAATGGTCCGAACTATGCATTGGGAAATCTTCAGAATCGGCCCAAAAAAATGCACTTTAATCGTAGAGAGAAGCTTTAATTAGTTAATTAGGTACCAGATACACTCCATTAAACAACGCAACGGTTGCGGTGCATGCACATCACCTATTTTTACATAACCTCACTTTTAAAAACCGGCCAATCGGCTCAGAGCTCGGACCACTCGGCACGCTCGGTACTCACTCGCACAATTTCAAAAGAGAAAAGAAGACGGAGAAAAATAGGTGATGCTCATTTGTGCTCATGCACCAAACGTTGCGTTAATTAATGACAGAGATTTCAATGAAGTGAACGTGGTAATTAAAGTGCATTTTTTTGGGTCGATTCAGTAAAGAGTGTTCGGACTCTTTACTAT
The DNA here is from genome assembly GCA_032164275.1 of Synergus coniferae. Taxonomy (NCBI): domain Eukaryota; kingdom Metazoa; phylum Arthropoda; class Insecta; order Hymenoptera; family Cynipidae; genus Synergus; species Synergus coniferae. The sequence continues at coordinate 9,464,574 of JAUEJJ010000047.1, read as the reverse complement.
TACTCCGTGACTCACCTCACTCACCCACAATCATGGATGTAAGAACTGGTAAGAACTGGTAAGAACTAAGAACTTGGATGTATCAGAGTCTGGATGTATGAAACATGATCCCACCCAATCCCACCATTCCAACCCACTCATGGTCAGACATCTTTGGTCAGACAGAGCTGACAGACGTCCCAATTTCGTTCAATTCGCGCATCTACCAACGCGGCCATGTTTGCTACTATAGCCGCGTAGTTTGAATTTGGAA
>JAUEJJ010000047.1:9394507-9464221 GCA_032164275.1 Synergus coniferae | reverse complement strand
TTGAGTAAGTTAAGATACGAGAGACTTGCAGTTAAGATTTGAGAGATTAAGTAGTTAAGATTTGAGAGAAATTAAGAATGAGAGATTAAGATTTGAGAGATTTGAGTGTACCTACCAAAGCAGACCAAAGACAGCCAAAGATATTGCCAATACCAGAGACTGGCCAATACCAGCCAATAGGTACCAGAGATACCAGCCAATCTCTGCCAATAATTACTACCATTTCAAAAGGTTCATTCATGCTAGGTACAGTCGCGAAGCGCGTATTGGCTTCTCGCTAGAGAAATTCTGTTATTGGCTGTAATCTCGCGAGAAATTCATAATCGAATTAAATTAATTCGATATTAAATCGCGCGCTAAATTTTAACCAATGGCAATATTTCTCAAGCGCGCGCAGGCACGCAATTATGGCATCACTGATCACTGCACAACTTGGCACAACCCAGCAATGACTGGCTCTGGCAGGCAGCAAATAGCAATCACCAGCGCACACCAGCGGCACCAGCAACTAACTTGTCGACAAGATACATAAGTGACAAAAGCAGAGAAGAGCATTTTTGCCATTTTTGCTTTTGCTGCGCGTATGTGCACGTATACCAAGCATGCACCAAGTAAAAGAAAAGTAAAGAAAAAAAAACACATTGAAACCTTTACTAGTAGTTATAAAGTTATACAATATATAGATTATTGCAATATTTGCAATGGCCAATCGTACCGTGAAAGATGCGAAATCGATTCGGGGAACGAATCCTCAATATTTAGTAGAAAAAATCATTAGATCTAGAATATATGATTCAAAATATTGGAAAGAAGAATGTTTTGCTTTAACCGCAGAACTATTAGTTGACAAAGCTATGGAATTAAGGTAAGAAAACTCGACTAGTTTTTGACCTATTTTATTCTCTACCAAAGTAGGGTTTCTGTATTAGCTTTACACTATATATGTAGCCCGTTCAACGCTGAGTCAAAACCGTCAAAACACAATCATGGGACGCCAGCCTCGGAGTTCCTATCCAAAATGTGCAATATTTGCGTTCAAAGATTTATAATGACTTGTATCATTTTCAGGTACATCGGTGGAATATATGGTGGGAATACAAAACCTTCTCCCTTTCTTTGTCTTATTTTAAAAATGCTGCAAATACAACCTGAGAAGGATATTATTGTAGAATTCATCAAGAATGAGGAATATAAATATGTTCGAGCATTGGGAGCACTTTATATGCGTTTAACAGGAACGTCCTTGGATTGTTATAAGTATTTAGAACCGCTATTTAACGATAATAGAAAGTTGAGACGTCAAAGTAAACAGGGCAAATTTGAACTTATACACATGGATGAATTCATCGATGAACTTCTTAGAGAAGAACGATCTTGTGATGTAATTTTACCCAGAATACAGAAACGTCATGTTTTAGAAGAAAATAATGAATTAGGTAAGGTAGTCAAAGCAATACCTGTTTGATTCTTTTTTTTTTTTATTTATTTATTTTTTTATTAAGCCTTTTTATAAAGGCTTTACATATATTACATTTTTACTATTCTTTTAGAAGCTAAAGTATCAGCATTGGAGGATGACATGGATGACGCTATTGAGTCTTCCGAAGAGGAAGAAGAAAAGATAGTACCGCCTTTAAAAAGTGAAAATCGCAAAAGATCAGAAGACTATGATCGAGAACGGGATCGTATTAGGGACAGAGAGAAAAGGTATTCTAGATCTGAGAAAAGATTAGATCGAGAGAAGCAAAGATCTCGAAGTAAAGATAGAGACAGAGATAGACGTGAAAGAAAAAGGAGCCGATCGCCAAAACCACAGCTTCCGACTAGTAAAGAAAAGGATAGAGATAAAGATCGGGGACACCGTAAAGAAAGAGAGAGAGAAAGGGATCGAAGTGGAAGAAGAAGAGAACGCGATAGGCCGAGATATTAGTAGTATTAGATTGCACATTTAAATTTAATTGTCTAAAATAAAAAATGTCTTATATTGAACAATTCCGCAATTTAGCTAATATCACATATTGCATTAGAAATATAAAATAAACGAAATGTATAGACTAATACAACATGCTCTTTCTTATGAACAAGTGTGATAATTTAAAATAATTGAAAATTTCAAGCGACTCTACAGACAATTGTTTTGTTTTTCCTTGAAAACTTTTTTTCTACTAAAATCATTGCAAATATTGAAATTTTTGTCACTACAAAGCTTCCTTTATGAGGAAATTAAAATCAATATACATGAATGAATACCAACGTATTGAGAGTTCGCTATAATATATCTGTGAGAGGCGCAAAAGGTTTAAAAAGTGTACAGTGATTCAGTGAAAATTATACAGTTATATATAGAAATCACAGGATGTCAGGTGTTACGCTCTGCATAGTGCAGTGTATTATAAGTCCAACGACCATTTCTTTACCCGAAATAATAACTTAGCTATATAATATGCCCCGTAATTTGTTGTCTCCAAACAAGGTTTAGTACAATAGTAGCCACAGAAGAATGAAAATTATTTTCGTTGTGCAGTCAGTGAAATGTCAGTGAGATTTCAATAAAATAATTTTATAAACATAAAAAACTTGTTTTAACTAAAAAAAATTTGCAAGTTACGAAAATCTGTATCCAACTAAAATTGTTTCAACGCTGATAACACACAACCGCAGTATGAGTGAATATAATTTTATGATTGTTTGTTTTATTTCCATGATCGGACTTTTAATCAAAGCAGAGTGGGTGGAAATACCACAATTTTCACATAATAAAAAGATTTATAGAGCATCACTTAAATTTGATCATTTGAATCAATTCTATGATGATAAGAAAGAAGAATTCACTTCTACAGTACATTACGATACTCAAAACGTGAGTAAATTAAAACAAGTTTCAAAGGCAAGCAATACCGTGTATCAAAATCGGTCAGATTTATTTATGATTGATACCACTATCTCGTCATTGGATTTTTCTGGATATTCTCAAGGAACTGCTGCTACAGTGACCAGCTCAAAAAACATAAGTTTAGGTGAAAATGAAGAATCGTTCGGCAATTATTATTACAATGAGTATAACGATGAAAACGAAACACATGTAAGAATGTTATATTATGGTAATTATAATTTATATCATGTATAGGATACATACATCTAGTAACAATGAATATTAGTTTATTAACATAAGTTATATAGTTACATATAGTGTCAGTATGATTTTCCTATATAGCAAAGTTAATTTATTTTTAGGACAAGCAAATACGTACACCAGAAAGTTTGGACCTGAGAGAACAATTATTCTACTCAACTTGTACAACTAACATATTGGAAACAAAAATACTTCCAAACAGCAGTGAATACCGTGAAAAAGAGAACATAAATATATCTAAAATGGAAACAAATCAACATTTTCTGTATTACTTACCTATTAAACTACTTAGAAGAGTGCACTTAATTTTAAAAGCACAACCATCTACTTTAAAGGGGAAAGTCAGATTCTTAAAAAACTTTGAGAAGGCTCTTCTATCTGAAGTTGGTGAGTAAATGAGACAATGAGATGATTTTTTCTGAGTATTTAAATCTCAATATTCACGATAATTATTTGAATGAATTTAGTAAACTTCCATTTAGTGCTCACTACATACTTACAGTGTGATCACATTATTATTAATGACTTACTTTCGAAATAATGTTTTTGTATTAAGGGCATGCGTTACTTAGCATAAAGAGAGTCACAGTGGCTCGGGGGGTAGGACACGAGCTCCCAATTTCGGGCCTCGCGGATTCGATTCCTGAGCCGGTACCAATGGAAAAATCTTCTATGTACCCTATGTACTTCTATACTGTAGCTCTGAGGGGATAGAGTACAAAGGCCTTATGGCTAAGTGCTCTGAACAGCGAAGGTGCTGCCCTTGTTAAAATATACTAATACTACTTAGCATAAAAACAATTTGCGTTTTGCTAACTTTATGTTCGCAGTTATAAATATTTTTCACTGAAACTAGTCAATCTACTTTCGCTTGTATAAAACAGAGGTAGATGAAGTAATTTTAGCGAAAAATATTTATTAGTGTGAACATATATAGCTGGTAAAACTATATTTGCCAACTTATGGTAATTATCACATGCCCTCAATTTTCAACAACTTCTCAACGAGCTAATAACTACATAAGTGTAAGGGTGCCGTTCCATGGCTGCAGAAAACGCAGAGCAGAAAGCAGAAAATCGTAAGAACGAAAGAAACAGATAGATTCGCTCTCTCTTTCATTCTTATGATTTTCTGCTTTCTGCTTTGCGTTTTCTGCTGCCATAGGAGGACACCCTGATTCATATCCGTTCTTTACAGAATCCCGATTAGCTGCTTCGATTTTCCCGTTTCCGTATGTAAATAGGAGTAAAAGTAATCGTAAGCGAAGGCATGATCACCACGAAGATGATAGTTTGGGTTTCCCTTCATTGGAAGGGGCATTAATGGCAATTTCCTTTCTAACATTTGCTGTTTATCTAGTACGATTAATAATGGTAAATCAAATCTTTCAATTTATACGTATATTGTGTAATTTTACAGTTGTGTCATGTATCATTTCATTTTTTCAGTTATTGTTTCAAAACTTTAACAATAATCCCGCAACTGCTGCAACAGTGTTTCTTGGAAGAAAGAAACGATCTATGGATCATCTTAATGAAGATATGATAAGAATCCTTGGCTACTTGAATAAATAGAATTTATAGCATACAGTATTTCTATAGGCCGTATAAGCTGAATTTTTTAAAAAACTAACAGTCTCTCAGTAATTTAATTCAATTAAATACTTTAATAGAAATTGAACACTAGTAACAATAATAGCATCACCATCTTCTATCGTCACTTAAATAGAGCTGTTGGCCAATTGTTTACTTGTACTTTTATTTGAAAATATGAAAATTATTTACATAAAAATGAGTATTTTAGCGTGTTATACATGGTGTGTAAGTAACGCTCGTATAGAGAAAAGTGTAAACAACAAAACCTCAAAATATTTTTACCTCAATCTGACATAATGAATTCGTTTGTAATATAGTTAGTTTACTACACATGTACTGAACATTCCTAAATATTTTCTTCTTTTCTGGTAAATTATATATGTATGATATAGTCAACTGCAAAATAAAATTGCGGTGGTGTTATACAAGCGCAATAAAATGAGGACAGAAATCATATGATTGAATATTTTAATTTTTATAATGTATGTAACACTCAGGTTAAAAAGAAGTGCTTGATATTTGACATTATACGTAATTTACTCCATACTTTATGATTCGTAATTTATGAAATACTAACCTATTATATATACAGTTTAAGTTTATGTACCACGCCGCAATTTTTCACCGTTACTGTATTTTGTCATTTCACGTCCACTAACTCCGCACGTTCCTATACCAACTCGACCATTCACGTTTTCTGGTGTAGCAAATATGCTTTTTTTAGTTACACCTTTTTTAGTCGACTGAAAAATTAAGAATGCAGCATAAAAATGTGAATACTACTTCACACATATAAAAGAACAGTTAATAAATTACGTATGGTTAACATAAAAAATTTTCAACTATCCACCAACCACCAAAAAAGCTAGTAATTTTTAGACCCTACTCATTCACGCAAGTATTTTAACTAAATATTCAATTACATCAAAAGCAGTTAAAAAATGTCAACAAAACTAAACTAATACATTGCTTACATTATACACTAGTAAAGATAGTTACCTTATTTGCAAAAGCCAACCACTTGTTTTTCTCTTGTTCGCGCTCTTCTTCGAGTTCTTTAAACCGTTGCAGTTTTTTTTGCTTTTTTTTCTTAAGATATTCTCGCTGTTTATTAGGATCAGATCCCGCTACTGCCGCTGCTGTTACTTGCATTTTCCTATAAGAAAATATTTCATGAGCATGATGCTGCTGTAGCTTTACAAAACAGATAAATCTCTATATAATCTCTAAAACATATATATGTCTGTATATGTAAACGTAGCATATAGTATATACTATAATACTTGGATTTTTGGTCAGCCCAATCAGATGCAGGTCTTTTAGCAATAGCTTTAAGTTGGTTGAGCATTGTAACATCTGTATTTTTGTACTCATTAAATGTAACATTTACTACTCCATCCTCGCTTATTGCATCGATAGTAGCTTCGTAATACCTAAAATAATGAAATTAAAAATTAAAATTTCTTTCCTGCAAAAATATTAAATTAATAATGTATCCCATGCACTTTAAAAAATTATTTCCTAACAATAAAACCTATACAGTGCTACAATACATACACTTAAAGCACAATGAAAAACTTACTTTCCGTCTTCGCTCCAGGGTGCCGTACATAAATCTCCTACCTTCCATTTGTTAGCTAATACTGCGAGTAGAATGGGATCTTTAGCATCTGTTCCGTCATTTTGTCTTTTTTCTTGTTGTTGTGACTTAATAAGATCGTGTGTCAATTCTATTACTTCTTCTAAATCAATCTTTAATTTTAATAACTCCTTGTTTGATGAGTCAGTGGTAAGAGCAGCTTCAACCTGCAAAACGAGAAATATTTTATTATAATAATATTATTGCTCTTATATAAACGATGAGTTGTACAAATACATTGTGTATAAGAAAAATAAATACAACACTGCATTTATAATTAGATTAGAACATTACAAGACTCTACTTCCATTATTAGTTTACTTATACTTATTACTCTTTAATAATTTTATATTTCAGAAACAAAGAAACGAACCCTGCAAAATGTAATATTAGATATCATTTTATAAAGGATAAAACCCGGATAGAATTTGTATCTGGGATGTTATATGCTTATATACGGCTCTTGTGTTCGGATTTTATTTGTCATATATGTGTCCGAGATCTATCCAGCAATAATGGAAACCCGAAATTATTTTCGTCAAGAAAATTGGACAATATTATGTTTGAATTGAATGAGATGTTTATTTCGCTCTATAGTGTAAGTTTTTGTTGAAAAAAAGATGTACACTGAAGAGCGAAAATACATCTTATTAAAATATTTTGTGAGTTATGTTGGTTATGTTTGCTCCAATTTTGAGGTTAGAGCTCTTAGCCCACGTTCATAATCCAACGCCCTTTAAAGGCTTTAAAGCTATAATTCGAAAACAATATATGAATAAAATTCTTACTTGCTGAAGTTGTAATTTATAGTTCTGCAAATCATCCATATTGAGTTGTAGTTTTAACAACTCAGAAAATTCACCAAGCGATTGAAATAGTTATATACTGAAGCATTTAGCTCCAAGTTATGTTGATTAATAGTTTCCAAAATTAATAACTACCACACATCACAAACAAGCTTTAATGCGACTCATCCGTGGCAAGTATGTACAGTACTATAATATATACAATATATTATCAAAATCTAAACACTTTCTCACTGCTGTAGCTGATCACTGAGTCTGTCTGCTGTCACTGATGTTAATAATCACCTTAAAGCAAAGATATTTTTGCTTAAAGATCTTAAGCATCGAATGCAATAGAATGTGATCGATCATTGAATGGCTCCAATTGCCGAATCAGCCGAATGGCCCGAATGCCGAATGGCCCGACCCCGAATGGCATCAAATGGCAATAATGGCATCGAATCGAAATGACAAACAACGAAACAACATAGAACAACACACACACATAATTATATATAATGCAGTACCCCGGCAACCCCGGCTGTAACAAAGTGGTTTCTTGCGCGCGCAGCGCGTATTGGCTTACGCCAGAGAAATTCTGTCATTGGCTATAATCTCGCGCGCAAATAAAAATCGAATTAAATTAATTCGACTTTAAATCACGCGTCAAATTTTGACCACTGACAGCATTTCTCTATTAGATAATCCATGGCAGACAAGGCAGACAACGTGCGCTGCGCGCCCAGGTAGCCAATTCTGGGACAGCAGATAGCAGCACTGAGTACATACTCTCTGACATACTCACCACCATGATCCAATCACAATCCTTTGTCCAATCTCACCACCATGTTCACCACCATGCTCACTCTCACAGAGTTGTCTCTCTCAGTAACCTCAGTTCCTGGTTATGTTGTGCTCAGCTCAGTTCAGCTCAGTTGGCTCAGTTCGCTACTTCGCTCAGTTGCAAATGGTTGCAAACAGTTGCAAAATGTAAACGCATTTTGTTTTGCATTTTGTCTCTGCATTTGGAGGGAACACTGTTTTTTAATATTTCATGTTAAATTTTCGATTAAATAAATGCAATTAAAAAATTTTGTGACTAAAGAATTAACGTACATACATATAATTGAGAATTTATAAGTACGTTGAGCATATATTCATCTGAACAATTAGTATGGATTTTAACATAACCTCCTTTGAAGGTTTAATGCCTGTGAGTAAGAACTTGCTTGTTTAAATTAATGGATTAATGGGCAGTGTCTAATTGTTTAACGACAATAATCAGGTTATTCATATCAAAATTTCGCTAAAGTTACTATAATATTAGGACAAAAAGAGTGAATGAATGAATAAATTAATAGTGATTGAGTCATTCGTACATGGTTTTATTTATTTAGTTTTTATTCATCCATATATTCATTAATTTCTAATATGTAATTCATTGAATTGTAGTGCAGTTTTAGTTTATAAAGTTTTTAAATGAGTACATAGTATTATTGTTTATAATTTGCTTTCTAATGAAGAGAAAAATTAAAGTACCAATGCTATATGTACAGATATGTACATATAACATACTTCTAGGCACTAGATGTCGAAGATCTAGAACTAAAAGAGCTTCTTCAGTGTTCTTGGGATGAAAATAATAAAAATGTACAATTGTTATTTTAACCGTCATTTGAACTAGTGACATTTATAAATAAATATTTTCACAGCATATTCAAGCGCTTATTGCGCCACCGACCTCTGAAGAAGCGAAATCAAATAAGGTCAAGAAAGAAAAGGGAGACAAGAAGCACGCATATTTTAAACGACCAGGTCGGGGACATAATCGAGATTCGTGTGATGCGTGCGAAGACGGTGGAGAATTGATATGCTGCGACAAGTGTCCAGCTTCATTTCACTTACAGTGCCAGTAAGTTTGTTCATTTATCTTTATTCCTTTTATTTATTTATTTTTATTTATTTTTTCTTCCACATTTAAAAATAGCGACCCACCTTTGGATCCGTCTGATATTCCACAAGGGGAATGGATGTGCCATGCTTGTCGAAATAGCGCAAAAAAAGAAACGTCTATACTCAAGAAGAGAAAGAGAAAATCTGCTTTGGAAGTATTAGCTTTTGCTGCATCTCTGGTGAATCCTCGAGAATTTGATTTACCGCGAGAATTACAACTTCCGATTACATTTCCTGGCACTGATAAAGCAGATCTTGTTCCTAATAAAAAAAGAAAGCAACAAGGTTTAAACAGCGTTGGTAAGGAAGATATAGATTACATTCCTAAGAAAACGTTTTTGGAAAATTTAAAAATATCTTGATAAGATAACTATACAATAGATGTACACTAGACACTTATTACACTGCGTATATTCATTGTGTAAATCATATATTCAATTTTAGATAAAAGTCACTGTATGGAAAATGGCTCCATTGTACCTTTGCCTGCCCGGTTATGTTTCGAGTGTGGTCGAAGTTGTCGAAAAGCACCACTATTGGCATGTGATTACTGTCCCTTGTATTTTCATCAGGATTGCTTAGACCCGCCATTAACAGCTTTCCCAAGTGGTCGTTGGATGTGCCCGAATCATGTTAACCACTTTTTAGATCAACATTTGCTAAACTCATGTAGTGCAACAGAGCGTGTAAAATTATGGGATCGATTTGCAAATCGTCAAATAGATCAGCATGCTGTTAAATTACAATTCCTTCGAAAAACTCATACGATCAATCCAATGTTTAGAAAAAAAGTTCAGTGTACAGAGCGATTGCGAGTCAAAGTGCCATGCTCGATAAAATTCTACTATGCACATCCTCCTGAACTGGGATTCATTCATTCATATCGTTATGGCGATGCTTTGTATCCTATTATGGAAAGCAAACAAATAAGCAGTGAAAATGTACAAAGTACCAAAATTACCGATAAGATGGAACCAAGTCTTCTAAATAATGAAAAGATATTATCAAATTCAATTATTTCCTTGACGACAAATGATGATAATATTCGCGACATTCAGGAAAATCTAGATACTACCTTGAAAGAACCTAAATCGGAAATAACACAAGAACAGGATAACGTTAGCAGCATTAAGTACGAGGAAACGTCTTTTTCTGACAAAAATGTCTTCTGTGAAAGTAAATTAACTGACACAGCACCAAAAGAAGGCGTTAAGCTTTTGGAATGGCCTGTTGTTGAAGCTTTGGCTCTGCAAAGATTAGAACAAATTTTAAATCCGACAAATGAAAGCTATAATTCCATAAATGGTCAATTACGAGTCAGAGCAGTGCTTTTTCCGTTAACTCACGTACCAGGTCCACCAGTTTTTATGTCCTACAAAACTTTTACAGTGGGAACTGGACCTAATTGCGATTTATCTTTAAGTAGATATGGAAATTGTTGTTATACATCGTCAAAACATGCCATTATCTTTTTTGACGAGGTAAGGGATTTTCACTTATGTTAATATTGGAGGGAATATGAGGTTTGATATTTTAGTTAAAGTTTGACAAAGGCCAAATGGCTAAGTACACTGAACAGTGTTTCTCTGCCCTCTGAGAACAATAAGAATAATAATAAAAAACGTATACAATATATTAATGTAATAAGGCTTTTTAAATGAGTTATCAAATAACGGGACATCTCATTCATTCATTAGATGATAAAGCAAAGAATAAATGATATATTGTTTCCTATTGCAATTCAGGAACGCTCCTCAATTTTCATTGATTAATAGTTACTAAAAAATTGTAAAGCTTGTTAGGTTGTTCTTAATAAAAAAAAAATCCTCTTTTCCTTTACAGTGCACTAAGCGATACGAATTGCTCAACTACAGTGATTATGGAACCGTAGTAGATAATATATTGTATTCTTGTGACTATGCTGATCGTCCAATATCAAGCATCAATAAAAAATCAGATTATAATCTAAGAGGCAAGGACAACAATACTGTTGAAGAAATTAAGAAGATAGCCAACAAAAAATTAACCACTACTGCTGGATATCCTGTTGAGCACAAAAAACGATTCGACTGCAAATGCGTTATAAATAAACACACAAACTTGAGCGAGGTATGTAACGAGGAAGGATGGGAAGGAAGTGCTATTATTGACCATGGTTCCATTGTGACTTTCGGATGTATTGAATTTTTATTCAGTACGATAGATGCTCAATGGGATTGATAAAAGTTTTTGTCACCTAGAATGCCCTATTATCTTGTCCTTTAATGTGTGTGTGTATGTGTCGAAAATTAATTTTTTTGCTTTTTTCATCGGCTCGATAAAAAAATAATGTAATTTTGTTGAAATATAAATTCAGTTCTTTCAGCGCTTGAAAGCAAAATTTGTTTAAAAGCTTTTTAAATTGAAGAAAACTATATAATAGACTGGGTGAGTGCAACGAAGCTATGACTCAAGTCTATGAATTTTCAATTTCCATCGCACTTTCTATCGCACAGACGAATATCATCATCAGTAGTATTGCTAGCAGTAAGTGCTGCCTATCAAACCATTAATCTTTTATCCAATAAAAAGGTAAGTATCAAACTACATTAAAAAGATAAATTAACAGAATATTCGTATATTGAAAAGGAGGAATATTGTTGCACATTTACATGCAATCGCTTTATTCGAAATTCTTCGACTCGAAATCCATGACCAGGCACACCAGATATTCTCGTATAAAATTAACTTTAAGGTCTCAGAGTATCTTTCATGCACAAGTTCTGTTGAGAATGTAATGTCAGATGGTAATGTGTTGCTCGGATTGGCTTGCCGCCAGGATTAGTCATTCGATTCCTCTTGAACCAATGCAAAGGTGGCATGAGGATGATATGATAGCTGACGATCATCTGTGTGACTCTGGTGTGACTATGTGTGCACTTACAATTAAATGTTCCTGCCCAGCTGCCTTTGTCTTTCTCAGAGTATAAAGGCCTATTTACACGTTCTGTGTGCACGCGGAAAGTCATGAAAAAGTGAGAGATAAATTATAGAAAAGCTATTTATACCAGTTTATACGTCTCTTTCACAACTTATAGGATTTTCCGCATGCACACAGAGGTGTAAAATGGACCATAGGTAAAGCAATATTTAATGTACACGATGTACATTGTACACTCATCGTCATATATGCTTTAACCTGCCTTAACATTCGTCCACTCCCTCTCGTTTGTTTTAATTTAAATATGAGGGAGTACAATGCGAATATGATAAATGTTAGGGCATATATGTATGACGAAGAGTGTATATGCATCGCGACACTTTTCCTTCTAACAATGATCGTTTTAAACGCAGCCATGCGTGTGCATCATATTTGGTTTGGAATGTTTGGAAAAACATTATGACGGGGCTGCTGGCGCTGACAGTGCTGACAGTGCTGACACTGCCGACACTGCACACTGGTAAGTACTAAGTGGTAGCAGGAAGATAGACGGTAGGGTAGACCATTTGGATCATGGGGTAGACTGTAGAAGTGTAGAGACAGATGAGCATGAGAATTGAGACATGGAGCCCATGGAGGAGATGAGACTATGTCACTATGAGACTATGAGAGTGGCTGAGTGGGTGTGTGAGAGTGGGCACGACAGCGGACAGCGACGCGAGCCATGACGCGAGCAGTCTCAGAGTCTCAGTACTCTCACTCTCTCAGACTCAGTCAGTATAAGATTATAAGCCAGTATAAGCGTATAAGCTGAACAAAAGTTTTCGGATACGCGCCCACGCGTTACCTTTAGAAGATTGCTATTTATACAACTTCTTATCTCCAAAATTTGTATGCATTCAATTATATTTCGCACTCAGTGAATACAGGTGAATCAAACTTGCTCCTCTTACTGTTCTTCATTTGTGAGTGTCTAAAAGTGTAAAATTTACAATTTTTGCTCGCAACTTGTTCCAAAGTGCATTGAGAAATTTTTGAGACTCAACGAGCTCAAGAAAACATAATTCAATTTCTCAACACTTTATGGGTCTATATGATCCTATGATCTGTCTCTTTGGCCCTTGCCGGCGACGCGGCAGGGTGTAGCGCGCGAGTGCTCTCCGTTTCCGTGGCCGTTCTCTGTGCAGCTCTCTTTCTCATTCGTTCTCGTTCTTTGAAAATCAGTCAAGTACTAAAATATTTTGATATATACCTACGATTCTACAGAAAGTTGTGAAAAAAGAATTGATGATATATTAATCAAAGGATTTAACGAGAGTACATGACCCTTTTTCTATAGATAAATTTGGTGAGTATACAGGTACATACTACATGGTATGGTATACGACTACTAAGTACTAACTAGTCGCTGCCATATTCCACTTATAGATATATATATATACACAGAATATATATATATATATATATATATATATAATATATATGCAATAATATATTGACAATATAGCAAAGAAGAAATATTTTTCTGATCTTAATTAGCTAATAACATGTCTGCAAAGAACAACATGCCCGTGATCCGTGCAGTCTACTCGAAATCTCATATTTTTTGTGGTGACTATACGGACATATTACACGGTATAGTGAAATCTGGTGAAATGTTATATTAATTAATAAAATTATCTGATACATTTTATGCAAGAGTAAAAATTAAAAAGTTTTTTAATCGTAATTAAAAAGTATTATTACTATCATTTCCTTCAAATGCAGAAATACAATCCCATAACATATACAAAATACATATTCTTGTTTGCATTCTTATAATTTTTCTTCTAATATGCATTTCTGCTTAATCGAATATTTTTTAAACTTTGTATAAGATGCCGCGAATCACGCGAATACCATGAATATGCAGAGATGATGTTACACTCATCGTCATAATTATATATGCCTTAACATTTGTCTCTCACTCTTTCGTTTGTTTCAAATTTGAGGGATTGAGATGCGAATATGACAAATGTTAAGGCATGCGATTGAGTACCATTTTTCTGATAAATTTTATGTGTAATGAATTCAAATAATACTGAAAGTATTATTCAAATATAAATAAATAATACAGTTATTATACTTATAAATAGTGTTTTCTGCACTTTATAGAGATAGAACATAATAATATAATAAACTTGATTAATCAAGAGTACCTATACTTTTTTTTGCAGATTTAGCATTTATGTACATGACACCATTCTTTTAGTAATGTCGTAAATGGGATGATGGGTTGCTTTCTACACCAGATTTCTTAAGTATTTATTTTTTTAGCAACTGGTTTGATAAGAAGGTGTATATTAATAATAACTGAGTATGAATTAAAAAGATTTCAAATATCGACCATTTCTTTTGAGTACAAAACCATACTATATTGAATCGTCAATACTTTTCGGAGCCACTAATTTTATTCAACAAATCCGAATTCTCTGCTGCCAAAAATAATAAAACATTGGTTTCGTTAAAAAATCTAGACATTTTGGGTGTTTTCAAGAAATAGTCGAGATGCCGGGACAGACAGGTGAAAATCGGGACATGTCCCGGGAAATCGGGACTTCTGGTAACCCTATAATTGGTTTAGAAATATACGTCCATTTAATTGCTTTCCTGAATTAAAATTGTGTATTCACATTTCAAACAAGAACTATTCCTTTTAGTGGATGGAATGAATTTATAACTATTTATACTTTTGTATAGTATATGTATGCACAGGTATGCATTTTACACGTCTGTTAACATTAACACGATTTTCTATCGTATTATATTTTTATTTTTCTTGTGTAATTCGTGTGCCTTAATGCAAATGCCTTGCATAATATATGTATAACATATTGCGTGCGCACTCCTCTCAGATCTCTTTTAAAGTGACCCCCTTAATTCGTGACATCATAAGAAGGAACATACTTGTTAGGTACAGAGTACTTGCTTCGCTTCAACACAAATGTCTAAATAATCATTCATCTATTTTAGTATCAAATGAATATGCTTGACGATTTTTGCAATCCATAATAAAGTCCATCATTGTTATAAATTGACAATTACTCTCAGATTTACATATTAAAATAAATTACCTTCGAAAATCTCATTGGCGCATTAGATGTAGAATCAAAACAGGGCGAGTCACATATAGAATGCATCAAGTACATATAGTTATACTCTGGTTATACGAGCTGCTTGCATAATATGTAATATATAATATATGTATGTATAATCAATTGTGTCAGAATGAGAATAAGTATAATGTACAAGTTTCACTCAAAATTTGCAAGTACTGCAAGTACCTATAACTCATTCCAGTGTTACTTGTTGACACTAAATAGTCTCAACTAATTAGGTAATTGCAACGTGACCCTAATTAAAACTAATTATTGCAATGTGAGGCGTGTTGCACTGTGCCTACTAAAATCTATCCATCGACGTAATCTTAACGACATCATACATAGATGATGACGAACAGGATAAATATCTTATATATTTTGACAAAAGTTGAAGCTTTTCATCTTAATTGGTATACATCATAAAATATTATGTAAACGTATAATGAGAACAAAGAAGTAATAAGATTTTCATTACATCTGGAATTTAAGTATATAGTACAAGAAAAGGTAAACCGAGATCGAATTCACGGCTAGTTTTTTAATATATATATATATATATATGTATGTATGTATATTTCGATTTACTACATATCTATTTTACTTCAATATAATTTTCTATTTGTTTTTATTCTAATTATATAGAAGCGACGCAGCATGATATGATAAAGGACAAAGTTAGAAATCTCCAATATGAAGTCATTTTTCTTCACATTCCTCCTATTGGTGCCTCAATGTTTTGTTATCGCTATACAAGCAGAAGATGACCTAGTGTTTGATGATGTTGATGACGAAATGGTATCTACAATCAAAGTTTATCCTGGCGTTGTTCAGCATCAGGAACATCAGCAACATCAACGGGAACAACGGCACAAGGATCATAGAGATTGGCAGAATAAAATATCTAAAGAAAATGAACGATTGAATAGCAGAGTTGAGAGACTGTGGGGCATGCCAGATGTTATGGCAACTGCAGAACATATATTTAAAATGAAAATTCCAAAACAAGCATTTGGCGGAAATGTTGAACGTTACGAGGTGATTCATGTTTTTCTCTATTTTTTTAATAATTATTATTAAACAATTAGACAATTCAGTTGACGAAGTGTGGAATGTTTCTGATTAATTTCCAGAAGAGATTTTGTGCTTAAAATTCTATATGAAAATTCATTATATAAAATTTCAGTGCCCATATGTATAGAATATATATAAATGAAATAATAAGTTTCTTTTTTTCTACATGAAGGCGCACGGTACTAATAATAAAGGGCTTCCACATTGGCTACACTGGGATGAGCCAGCAAATACATTATTGGGCGTACCCTCAAAAAAAGATATAGGACAACATCGAATAAGCATTAAGGCTTTTGGAAAAGACGGCGACGTTGCCAGGGATATTTTTATTATTCATGTAATGCAAGACAACAATCGGGATAAATCAAAGCACACAGATAAAAAAGTACGTTTCGTACCTAATACAATATAAATTTCTGTCAAGTATAGATTTGAATATATAACTATAGTATATAATATATGTACATATAACTGAATATATTCAGAGTTGAAACTGGAAATCAAGAATATAAACTTTAAATATGGGGTTATAAAAGAAAATATTATTTATGTATATACTGGGGTCCTCGCTTTTAATACTTTAAAATGTTTTTGGTTCAAATTATTAATTTTCAAACGTATTTCAAGAAAATCAAACATTTATATTCAGACAAATTTATTCTGAACCGAGTTGGAACCTCAAGTAACAAATTTTTAAAATCATATAAAATGTAAAGTAAGGTAAAGTATAATAATCTATTTATGTGTCTCTTTATATTAGAAAATAACTATAATATTCTGTTACCAAAGCAACTAAGTTTACATAAAATGAGAGCAGTATGTCGCTCCGCATCTTTCCAAAGATGTTGCCGTATTTAAATCGCATGAAGAATTTAGGCTTGTAGACTGTCTGATTGATGTCAATTGATGTTGGCACATGCAAGTAACAAGCTGGAGACATTCTTGTTGCAAGAAAATTGTGTGAAGGGATCCTTATGATATTATTTGTGCAATACAATCGAACTGCAGAGAAATGCACGAGAGAAATAAAAATTATAGTTGACCGTTTAAAAAAATTAAAAGTTATATATGTAAAATATACATAATCTGATTCTTCCTTTAATTACAGAGTCACTGTGATGATGATCAAGATCAAACATTATTAACAATTCTATTGGATGCAAAATTTGAAAATCTGAAGCCCGAAGTAAAAGTTGAAGCAATCGAAAATTTTGCCGGGTTTTTGGGACTGCACAAGGTAGAAAGAAGTTCAGTTTCTAAAAAGAAGCTTTTTTTTTTGAACATATTTCAAGGGGAATATATCCAATATGATGTCCTGAAAAGTTGTCCGGATATGTGTGTGTGTGTGTGTGTGTGTGTGTGTGTGTGTGTGTGTTGACACGAATCAGATGACCTAATATTAATACATTTTATTAATTAATTAATGCTTCCCCTATGAGGAAGCAAAGTGCTCATTGAATGAGCACAAAAGTTGATACAACTTCACAGCTAGTTTACTGCATAATTGTTTTTTCTAGAATTCATTCTCCATCCATTCTCAAAGTAATAAGGAAAACTCACCAACGGATTCATCGACAGTTCTTATTGGACCTGGTAATGTGAAGCATCGCAAAGAAAAACATTCTACTGTCATACAGTGGCAAGTAAGTAGTTAAAGTTGATTATTACATTGTTGTTTTTATTTCTCCAAATTCTTCTACATCTTAATTACTTTTCATAATCTAAAGGTGGGTTGTGACGGACGTTTGTGGAAACATCAAGCCAAATTAATAAAGCAGTTACCCGAGCAAGCAAAGGATGGTACATTGGCAGAAGTACTACAGCTACCGGTTCTTCTTTGGCGAATAAAGATTGATGCACCGGCACTTGAAAGAAATCGTAGAGATACTGGCTCTGGTGATTTCACAAATGGTGATGATTACGAGGGTTATGATGATGACAGCGAAGATTATGATGACGATTATGAAGAAGGCGATGACGATGATGACAATAAAGACATAGTTACAGAAGCTAATGTGACCGCAGAGCTACCTCATGTTTCTAGTTCAACTGGAGCTAGAGTCAATACTGATACTGAATCTGAACACCCACATAGACATCATCATGGAGAAAAGACTTTAGATTTAAAGGTAAATGACCATATCTGCTTTCTCTTTTTCTATTTCTTCCCCCATCTATTCCTCTCCCCCCCCTCTCTCTCTTTACGCACATAAGAATTAACATGTGCCTTTACTCTTATTATTTGGGAAATAACTACAATAAGTAAATACACATTGGTTTCATAGCAAATCGAAGATATTGATGAGCACGACATAGTTCCAATTCTCGATCACGGAGCAGGACCTGGTTTTAACATATCATCTACATCTACTACCACCACCATTACGACTAGTACTACTACAACTGCTACTCCTTCTCCTTCTCCTTCTATTTCAACAGTAAGTGTCTATTGCTTTAACGATGATGTATATCGTTCGAGTGATATGTACTTAGCTTCTTTGCCATTCTTTTAATTATTAAGAGACACATTTTATGACTTTTAATTTTTTCCCCTTATCTCGTCTTTAACCAATTGCGTCGTGACAATGCTTACAGGGATTCCTCTGCCTGCAAAAAATGTTCTTTGATAATTGCTTTTTAAATTGTTCTTTGCATTAATGGTTCGTTTATATCTTATTCTATCGGATGTTCGTCTGCCAGCAGAAAGCCTGTAAGATTGAAAGAGGAGATGAGTACGTGTCTTTTGTGCCATTTTTTTTTCCAACTTATACTTTTGTCCAATTTTCTACAGACTATCTCTCTTTATAGGCTTTTTGCTGGCCTATGACCGGCCAATCAAGCGCGAGTTTTTAGTAAATTCCTTTTACAAGGATTTCTTCTGTATAAAATGATTTATATATATATATATATTGCGTTGCTTCATTGAAACTGTATAACTAACCATGGTTTCATGCTATACATTGCCTCCACTAACAATTCAACAGGCCATGATCACGCAATCTTCAACAACTGCGTTTCCATTAACAACGACAACAACAAATACGACAACGACGACGACGACGATGATGACGGCGTTAGCGAATCCAAATTCAACGATTCCACCACCATCAATAGCAACAGTAACTTCTGCTACTGATCCAATAATGGCGTCTGCGGTGACAGTTATTTCAACGATAGCTCAGTCAACGACCTCCGCTTCTGTTACTCCTAGTACTGTTGTCTTAACAACATTTTCATCAAATTTCAACGATACAGATGATTTAATGGAAAAAATTAGGCAAACAGAAGACGACACAGAGAATACCATTGCATCGATTGATTCTTCAGAAAATGCAACTACTTTATCCTTCATGACAACTGCCCAACCTAGCAGTACCATTGATATAATTACAATGATAAGTGAAAAGCAAGAACCTAGAACTTATCTTGTAAATATAACTTCAGAAGAGGTAACGCTTACTTGCTTGATGCTTAGGATTTGATTGCAATTAAATATTAGAAACGGCTTCTTATTACTACATACTGAAATTCACATTTCTATATACGTATCAGCTAAGTGATATGTGTTTCCACCTTGCACATGTATATTGTAAAATAATACTATAAACAAAAACGCAACGTAAAATAGTTTTAAAACAGCTTTAGGTTACGGTAGAGTCGTACAAAAATTACATAAATGTAATTTTTGAAATTTTAGAACCTCTCCAGTTCTTCTATAGTAAGTGTAAATATTTTACAAAATTAACATGGGCCCAATATTTAGATGACCTTCACCTCCTTAAAAGCCTTACGTAATTTATGTACGGCTCCTATATTACATGTGTCTACGTTTACGTATAATTGAAAAAATTTGTTTACCAACAGTATCATCACTGTTTTATCAAATTTGATTAACAACAATTGACATTTTCTCCATAGCCAATGGAAGAAACGTTGCTATCTTCGACAAAAGAACCTACAACAAATCCAATAACAACTACGGTCTTATCTACTGCTGCACCAAGTGCACCTATAAGTACAACGATTGCTACAACATCACAATCTTATACTCATAAAGCTTTAAAAACATCAATTTCAACCGAATCAGTTTCTACAATTACAACACTCCCTTCATTTAAACCAACTATTGCACTTGGTAATTTTCCACCAGTGCTAACAAAAAGATTACAGAAAATACGAGTGTTTGCTGGAAAGACCTTTTCTTACATTATACCAAATGAAACATTCCATGATGACGTAGATGGATATACAAGAAATTTACACCTATCTCTTGAACCAAAGATGAAATGGATTGAGTTCAACAATGAAACTCAAGAAATTTATGGAATGTAAGTCGTAACATATATTCACTTAACTCAACTAGAAATAAAATAATATAAAAACACTTGATAAAAGACAATATGATTTAAGTTTTTAATTTTTACATTATTTTTTTTTAAATTATCAGACCCCTAGTCGAAGACATTTCAACCCACAACTTTAAACTGATTGCTACGAATAGCAGAGGCAAAAGTGTTTCTGAAGAATTTCAGATTTATGTTCAGCAGCCTTCAAAGAGAGTTGAATTTGAATTCCATTTGTATTTGCACATTCTCCGACCGCATGATTTTCGAAACAACATTGATTGGGAGTTTAAGGTAAGAAAAACAGCGTATATTTAAATTTCAAATATTTTAATATAAAAATATTTCAACAATATACATTTTTAATTTGCATCAGGTTATTCGTAATCTTGCTCAACTTTTTGGAAACAAAGACAATTCACAAATAACGCTTACTGCAATTCACATTGGTGATGCTAATCTAGCTATTTTATCATGGACGAATGATACACTTTCAACATTCTCAGAGTGTCCTACAGATAAAATAGATAAAATATTGCAGGTGAGTAATGAAATATATTCTTTTCAAGTATGCAGTATTGCAATATGCTATTGTTGAATTGACTTTATGTAACTTTTCTTTCATTTACTGTTCAATTAATTGTTGTTCTAATTGTCGTTTGACAGGTTCTTGTTGATAAAGAGGGAAATCCTAGCAGACCCTTACGAAGTATCTTTTTGCCAGAAATTAATGTGACAAGTATTCTTAATCGTCCTGGTGATCGCAGTCAGTGTAGTAATGCGATCATAAAATATGCAAAATCTGAATTTTCAACTGAAAATCCTCTTGTAAATCTAAACCCTATTCTGAGAAATCAAATAGATCGTTTGAATTGCACTGTTGGACAATTATTTGTATTCAAAGTACCTGATGTAAGTTATTTCATTTTAATTTTAGTACAGACACACACACACACACACACATTTCTTTCGGTAAGTCAACTCTTGTGATGTACGGTCCTCTTTTCAGGATACGTTCTTTGACACAAAAGACGGGTCAACACGTAGTTTAAATTTGTCTCTTCGTAATTCTGATTCGACGGAAATCTCTGAAGATGATTGGTTACAATTTGATACCAAGAATCAAGAATTTTATGGTGTACCAATGAAAAGTGACGTCAAGTCAAAGAGATACATGTTGGAAGCGAGAGACAAAGAAGGTTAGTAATTGATTTTGTATAGTTCAATTTGATCTGTTTGGGCTCATGTTTCTTATTATTATAGTTTTTAATTTCATAATCATTATCATCATCATCAATAACGTTACCAAAAATTCATTAAAAAATTATCTTTCAGGATTATCTGCCAGAGACAGTTTAATAGTTGAGGTATATCTTCCACCTCCTGTAAGTTATAGCGTAGAATTTTCTATGACCTTAGAAGTACCATACGAAGATTTTGCAAAATCGGCAAAAAGGAAACGCTTATTCATTGAAAAAGTCTGCCAATTGTTTGGTGATAAAGATACCAATACAGTTTCTTTGGAAAGCATTGGAAGAGGTAGTACAGTGGTAACGTGGCGTAACACGACTTTGCCTACGAATCGGTGCCCTAATGAGGATATTGACAAGCTAAGAAAAGTTGTTGTAAAAGAAGACCAAACATTAGCAGATATTGTCTACACAGTAATGGGCGGTAACGATTTTCCTGTGAGACAAATTACACTAACACCATTGGGCTCGTGTTTAGGAGAATTAACAGGCGTTCATACGCCAAATAGTTTTATACCATCCTATGATGATTCCAGATCAGTGGGTACATCAAACGACGATTATTTGATTACATTTGTTCTTCCAGCCATTATTATACTAGCTATGCTAGTATTAGCGGGTATTATAGCCTGCATATTTTATAAACGAAGGCACAGTGGAAAAATGAGTGTCAGTGAACAAGACGATGAAAGACAATCTTTTAGAAATAAGGGAATTCCCGTAATATTCCAAGATGAATTTGATGAAAAACCAGATCCAGGTAAACCCACAAACAGTATTCCTGTATTTCCTGTAAACAGTATTCTTGAAATTTGTTCTCAATACATAATTTTTAATTATTCTTTGCAGGTAATAAATCACCTATTATTCTGAAGGAAGAGAAGCCACCACTTCCTCCTCCTGAATATCAGAAAACAGAAGACGACGCAGATGTACCTATGTTGCCAAAAGAAAATTCTGAAGAACCATATCAACCACCACCACCGTTTGCTACAAATCGTGACAATAATCGTCAAAATCGACCAAAACCTACACCAACGTACAGGAAACCTCCCCCATACGTGCCCCCCTAACGAAATACAGTACATTCACCTACACGCAAGTATATGTTAGCTATGCTCGGAGATTCACCATCTCATAAAAACTCAGATTACTACAAACAACCATAAGGGGTAGAGTTGAATTGCGGTCTGCGGATTCAATATTTAGGATGATTAAAGCAGCCGGTAAAGTTTCAAAAATTTCCTCTTTTCACGGTTTCTGTAGTGAAACACTTGGAGCAGAAATCACATGTTGCCTTTTGCAATTAATTTTATGACTTTTAATAACAGAGCAGATCTTCTTACAGATCTTGTTCATGTTTTACTGATAGGAGAGTGAATTTTTTTTCCTCACTTGTCGATTTTTAAAATATTTTTTTACTAGTATTCGGAAATTAATGACACTGTGTGACGTTTCACGAATCAGTGCCATTGATCAAGTAATACTCAATACTCAATAAACAGTGTTGTACTTATGAATACCTCAGAGTGTTCTACAAATCAAGAGTTGACGCGACAATTGACAATTTTAAAAGGAAATAACTGGTAATGTGCAAAATGACTTCGGGTTGGTTCAGATCAGGTTTGTAATTGCAATCCGGATCGAAAACTCGATTTGTAAAAAACCCGACCCATCAAGTTCGGGTTTTTCTAAATTTTGCATACGCCTATATATGACACAAATCCTTAAGAATATGCGAAAGCTGCTGCAACAGTTAAATCGATTTTTGAACAATTGGTTCTATCAAAAGTAAAAAATCTGTTCATATTTATTCATGTCTTTATCTTATACATATTACAAGACAAGGATTTTACAACAATTAAGTGTCAACTGCAGCTACAGCAGCAGTATTAATACATTGGTTTTCGTTCATTCTTAAGTATAAAAAGTTTTAACTTTTTTTACAATAATCTTAAGTCATACGAATAGCGCAAATCACTGCCAACTATCAAGAATTGAAGGCTATGTTCAAAACTGTATCAGGGTGAATTAAAAAAAAATTATTTTATCTTTATATCAAGCACGCACTGATGAATGAATACGACTATTATAACAGTTGTGAAACGCAGTCACATTAGTATTTAAATATTGGATGAATGAATTTTCCAAAAGGAAATTGATATCTTGATATCTAAAATTACAAAATCTATCCATTCACCTTAAAAACAATATTAAATTCTTGACTATATTATGAATATGAGCAAATCCTTATACATATGGACGAACTTTACACACTGTTTTTATGAATTTAATCGCATATCCATCTTTTGAAAATTAGGAAGTTTGAAAAATATTGTATCATTTTACAAAAAATTATTGCGTAAATTGAACAAAATAGTTTGGAGTGCATAGACTTGAATTAAAACAATATGCAAGCGACAAAGTGTTCGAATAGCAAAATGTACCTATCTAGATTATATCCATGATCATTACATCAAACGAGCAATCAATGAGTTTGCATGTAAAATTGATATGACTGACGTGTATCTGTACCTTAACGTTATTTGCTTATCATTTCAATTAGCATATATTCCATAGCGATTTTTGCTATTATTTATGTAAAATGTCAAATAACGAAAATCTTTTATTGTATGACCAGTCAGCATTCTCCTAGTCTGTTAAGATACTTTGTCGTGCGCACTAACTGAATTTTTCACTCTACCCGAAAAATGCTTCCAATGATTGAAAGTAGGATGTATGTATAGTATATGCTATACACGCATTGAAAGAAAAAATTTTAACCACAGGCATAATTAAGGGTTTTAAGGGGACCTTAAAACCCTTCAATTCAGCCCTGCGTTAGATGATGAATACTTTTCTTGGATTTAGCTATACATGGCGTATAGACAGATCAGTATACATATAGGTATAAGCAGCTTCAACTATCAAAATATTTCTGTTAATACCTGAAGTATTTTTTATAGTGTATGTCGCATATACATAATACACCCTACAGAAGTACTATACTGCCAGACTAATGCGTCATAGTAACTATGTTTTGTGTTTTTTTAATACTTATATATACATATGTGAGAATAATGCATACATTCATGCGCTAAGTCCAAATACATATTTGGAGCTTTAGAGAGGTAGCAGTAACATAAACTAAACACTTGCATATACACTTTACTAACCCATTCTCATTCGCATAAACTATTTAATTTTACAGTTACCAAGCCAAAAAAACAACAGGTAATTCTTGTATGTAACGACACTTACAATACGAAATATCAATAACAGACGATTATTAAGTCATGGATCGATAAAATGTGCCGCCGACGTACCAAAGGTCCATGTTATATTTCTCTGTCGAATTGGAAATTACGTAAAAAGTTATTAATTTTCTATACAGGTAGAATATATGTAGTTATATTGAATTGTATTGACTGTCATATATAATATAAGTACCGTGAGTCTGCAATGTTTTGTAGAAAAAATGATTTATAAAATCTTTTTTTATTATATGTATGCCACAGAAACTAGTGCTCTGTAAGTATATAAACTTATACATACAAAACTAGTTGTCAGAAATTATTGTCAGGGAAATAAAATCGTTGAAATGTAAGGAAAACAAGCACGCTATGTACTTTTTCCACAAACTTATTTGAGTTTTCTACCAATAGCAACAACAAAATCTAGCCACAATCGAACCAAATTCTTTAGGGAAATTTCTTCTTTGATTATGAATTTAATGATAAATTAACCAAATCCGTCGGGATATTTTATCCCAAAATAAAGTTGCGGGGTCCTTTTTTTTCAATTTTGCTGCATCTATAAAGTATGCATATTGTCATATTGTAATTTGAATGCATGTGATAAGTATAACATACATATGTAATTTCTAGTAACACGATTATCTTTGTATCGTCATGAATTTGTATGAATTCAACGTACGTACACCGTGGATTCTACTGATTCTAGCAGTGTTTGACACTTTAACACGTTACCGGGAAAATATATTATTCTTTTTTAGTAACGTTAATGGTAATGTAAAGTAAAGAACGTTACCACCGTTACTTTACGAAAAATTTAAATACGTTTACCACTGTATTAAAATCTGATTAAAATTTAAATACTTAAATGGACTGCTACCATATTGTAACCGACCAAATATTTTTTCTCTATGAAAATGGCACTATAGTATATGATTGTAGAAGAATTAAAATTTTAAAATATAAATACAATGTTCAGTTTTTAAATTTCAAATATACTAAATTCTTAAAATTATTGGAACATTCAAATAAGGTATTAAAACTTTCTTTAGAATATTTTTAAAAATTAGCTCATTTTATGTACATATGTGTATATGTATGTATTTTTTCGCTTATATTGACGCCTAGAGAAGTGCAACCCGCTTATCATATGTATTTTCAACCATGCAGCAAGATCAGAACCCAGCCCAGCCCATCAGCACGTGCATCCTGACGTGCATTTTCACTGTGTAGCCTGATTGCACGTGTAAATATTTACTTGCGCTTGCGCACTACAGGTTCCAGTGTATGTAGTCACATGGGGTCACATGACTACGCGATTTTTGCCGGTTTTAACAAGTCTAGTGAGCGACACGGCCAACACGGACACAGTCGTAACTTGAAAGTTGAAAGAAGTTGAAGTGGTTGTTCGTTCTTCATTCGGTTAAGTTGAAGTAGCGCAACGCTCACTCTATACTTATTCTAACATATTTTTATAGACAAAAAAAAAACTTGTGATTTTTCACATTTGTAACATTTATATAGATTGGTACAACTTTATATGTATTATAACGTTATTTGAAAATTCTAGTACTGAATTTATGAATTTTACGTATTTTAACTGTCCTTGAACACCTTGCGCCAATCTGAGCGCGTTTTTATTTTCTTACGAGGTAATATAAGGTGGACGCGGCAAAAGAAGAGAAAATAATTGAATCCTACACTGGTAGTTTTATCAATTGCAATTCTTAAAATCCTTATATACAGCATCAGATTCGAAGCTAAAAAGTGTACAACAAACGTCTGTGCCGTGTGGTGTGTTTTTCCTAGAAAGGAAAAGTAAGTGAGCAAAACGAGCGGAAGCAAGCTGTACTCGGATCTCAACTTTTCGGATCTAAATTTCCGATAAAACCCCCCCGTAATGGCCGGCACATGGGAAGAATGGGACTACTCCAGTCGCAATGGTATTTATATTTTAAGTGTGTAAAATATATGAGTAATGCTAATTGCATGTTATATTCTATATTATGTGCGAGCAGAGGTGCGAGTATATATATATATATAATTCGAAAACAGGCGACTTCAAGTGTCGCAAGCACGTGAAGCGACCGCCGATTTTCCTGTGTAATTTTTTCTTCATTTTTCGTACACTGTTCAAAGGTTCTTATAATAATATTTGATTCTTGTAATATGTAATCTTAACTCTTAATTGAGCCCATATAGCTTGACCTTCTTGAAGAAAGAAATGATTATTATATAGTTAATTATTCTCAAATCATTCTCAGGAAACTTTGAAAAAATACAGTAATACATACTTAAGATTTTATAGGAAATAAAAATGTTTCTTTCAACTTTCTAAAAGGTCTCAAAGTTTCCTCCAAAAAACTACAGTTATAACGAAAAGGCGGGTAAATTCTATTCTTCAAGTTTCATTTGTCTGTTTTTTTTTTTTTTTCTCTTGACTTACTTAATGTATCTTAATTTAAGTATATCGTTGACAGGAATCTGCACATGCACTTCTTACTTTCTCAATCTGAATAAGTAAGAAGTTACTAATGACATAGTGTCGATTGATTTACTAATTCGTTTTAGTAAGCATTTTTATTATCAATTTGTAATTTTTAACTATAATTGATAGTAAAAATGCTTACTATAAAGTGAGACTTAGTAAACGAATCGGCAAAATTTCATTATAGTAACTTTTCTAGTTGCTTAATCAGATTAAGAGAATATTTTTTAAACCTAGTTTATAGTTTATAGAGGTGATGTTTCTAAAGAAGGTCTTTCTTATGTAAAAATCACTAAAAATATTAGGTAAAAATTAAAACTATAAACAAGACAACAACTTTATCAAAGCTCTATGCATGCCGTATTGATAATTTGTGATAATTTACCACATAAGAGAAATTTAATTTCACGGAAAAGGAAATTTTCTTGAATTAAGTAAACGCGCTGTTTACTTAATTCAAGAACATTTCCTTTTCCGTGTACGAAACTAAGTAGGTAAATGGCCTAGTTTTAGCAAAAAATATTTATTATTGCCTCTAAAGATATAATATGATTTCGGAAGTCATATCCAGTTTGCAGTTGCCGGCGCTGTCGCTACACTGGAGGATTTAGTTTTAAAAAATATTCTTATACATTTTTTTCAACACAGCAAAATAAATCTAAGATATGTAAGGTATGTAAGATAAATTGCATACCGCGTGTATAAATAGGTAATTTATACTTTTGACAGCTTTGAATATAGTTTGGCTTTTTCGGATGTCAAGTAAAGTGATGTACAGCGTGCAGAAGTAACCAGAAAGTCTTGATGTAACAGGTCACAGTATTGTATGTAGGTAAATGAAAATCAATATATACCTATATTGTATTCTTCGGGGCCGACTTATGCACCTTATTGGTTGAACGAGTTAAACAATGCATGGGTTCGCAAACCCAGTTTCACCTTACCGCCTTTTTTCTGTCTTTTGTACTGAGCTGCAGCTTATTTTGTGCGTTTGGCACCAAAAATTCTATGAACTGATATAGATATTATAATATATAAATGTATATATAATCAATACACAAAACATACATACATTTCCAATAAAATTGTAGTCAACACCATATATTAACTTATCTATAAGCGACATATAAGTTTCATAATATTAATTGTCTGTCTTCATTGAGGAAAAACGGAAGGGTGTAGAATGAGCAATGAGCATGCCTTAGCTGATGTTGGTGAACCGCATCCCATAAAGGTGTGGCTGCAGTAATTACAAAAATTATTATTCGCATAAAATGCATCTGTAGCGACCTGATGCTGAATTTAATATAAGAGTATATATAGATAACCGTAAAAATTTTGTCTCAATCGATGAGCTTG
This sequence comes from Synergus coniferae, assembly GCA_032164275.1. NCBI lineage: Eukaryota > Metazoa > Arthropoda > Insecta > Hymenoptera > Cynipidae > Synergus > Synergus coniferae. Next base: position 9,435,291 of record JAUEJJ010000047.1, on the reverse strand, counting down.
CTTTTTATGAGTATATTTATTAAAGTAACTCATATAAGTTAATATATAGAATCCTAAAGACGTCTGACTGATGTCTATCTATCCTATATATATATACGCTAGAACAGAAATTATATGTTAGAAATGTATTTTAACTGTATTTTAACATTAAATTTAAAATGACAAAGAAATATATAAGTATTTGTCTGTTTTGTTGAATGAAACCGTTTTCTAAGTGAATTCCATAACAATTAACCTGAAATAATTATCTAGATCGCTCCCAGCTAGTTTTTATTTCGGTAATTAACTTATATCATTGCACAAGGCGCACTTGCGTTAGGTACTCGTCGCAATACGTGTGCTTTTAGTAAAACGTATTTGTACACTGTAGATTAAATATGTATGTAATGTACAATAAAACGTCACATTATATGTATACCCTGGATTGTGTGTTCAAGTTTATTTAAGTCTTTGATAATTAGGTTTTATCTATAGATACTCCAATTAGCATGTGTTCTAAAATAGACATTAAATACTGCACCCATCACAATAGCTGTTTTAGCTCAAGGTGCGGTAAATAAAATATTCGAAAGTGCGTGCTAATTTATTTAAATGTATAAACATATTTATCAACGTGTTTTATACTGCACGTCAAAGAGATCGATGGTTTTAAGTTTCATACATATAACTTCAGTCCACTCTCATAGCCAGCGGCATTGTTAATAAAGAAAATTGAGTTTTGAATTTAGAAACAGACTTATTGTTGTCACCAAAAAGTCACTTGAGACTTGCAAAGGAGTTTGTATGCTTCGTAAATAGACATTTCTTGAATCAATGCATTATAAAATCAAATAAATAAGGTATAAGATTGGCCCCACTCAATAACGTATCTATATATAATTACATATATTTATGTTTATATACACCATCTACAATTGGTATACATATTTTATGTTTATATTCTATATTTGTTATGAATCAATTTTTTGATGAATCTTTATTATGGAATCAAAGATTTATTTGAACCAAAAGAACTTAAAAACTTAACTTTCTTTTAGGTCCCAGCACGTGGGTGGAGAAGTTCCCAATGGCAGCGGGGTCAAGACAAAGTCCTGTAAACATCGAGACTGAACGTGCAGAATCCGATCATGAGGCTCTAAGTAGCAAACCCTTACGTTGGAAGTATCCGTCTACGTCTTCTCGAAAGTTGGTTAATCCAGGATACTGTTGGAGAGTGGACTGTGATGGGGAAGGCACTTGTAAGTCAATCATTTTCTCTTTAAAGCTTTAATATTATGTAATCATGTAATGCCCTATATTCAAGTCAATTATACATAGATTACAAACTGAATCTATATATAATAAACTGTCAATCTGGATAAAAAAAAATCACTAAACAAAGGAACACGATAAGTTAGCGGAATGCATATAGGAGCTTCAATGTGGACAAAGTGAATGAATGAATATAAAGATTATTATACGTAAAAATAATAATAATAATAATAATAAATTTATAATATGGAATGTACTACAATACTCAATTGTTTATTCATTCAGATATACGAGACGCAATTTATCTATAGTTATTACGCATCGCAAAGTCAGTAGGATGTGTTTTAAATTTAAATTGCGGTCTCTATAGGCGAGAATGCAATTGCTAAAATTCAAAACTGCAGATGATAATGTATGAAGTGTATATGAAAATCTAACTGATGTACTGCTTTTCAACACACGGAAATTTGCTGATATATTTTTTCTTTCACCCACCGCTTACGCTGCTATTTCATATTTCAGCATTGCAATTTTCCTCTAACCCTATAATGCAAGAAATTTTGTTTCTTATTTATTAAATGAAACCGTGTGTCTATTCGTTCAACTTTTCCGACGAATGGAATTAGTTGAACGGAAAAATTCGATGTAGTTGTGAATTGCATCATTTTTCATACACAAAAATAAATGAAGGCACAATAAAAATTTTCTTTGTTCAAAAAGAAATGTAACAAATCTCACACCAATAATTTTCTGTGCAGGTTTCCGTATTCTTTGTTACTGCTAAATATACTTATTTTATCAACAATATCAGCTAAATGTCCACATACAGCAAGAGTTTATATACGATCTTGAAGATACTCGATAAGAAAAGTTTAGTCACACCTCAAGCTATATAGTTCGTTTATATATTACTTAGACGTCTCGTGATGTCATGTGTCAGAGGAAGCACGTGATGATATATATAGCAATGAGTAATAATCTGGTAATAATACTTTTTGTTATCGGGGAATAACATCAATTTATAGATGTTTCTAACTGTTTGAAAAAATTAAGTATGTATATACATATATATATATATATATGAAAGAAAGCTTGACTCTATGAACTTTATGTAACTGTCTAATATTTCGATTACAAGAATTACGTTCGCAATTCAATATCATTTAAATATCCACAATTATAATACTTGTTGTAAATTCCATGGGATAAATCTATACTTTATTATACGTACATATATTGGAGATGAAAGTGGTGAAATAGGACTAATGCATAAGAGGCGCATATTGATAATTATTATCCACTCGGAGTTCAGAAATATTGACGGAAAGTAAGACGACAGGAAACGAAAAATAACGTGATGCCCCTGCACTCTGTCACACTCTATCCAGTCCATATATAACAACTATAATCAAGTGTATCCTGCCCACCTTTCTCGGTTATAACGTAGTGTTAAAATTAAAAGCACATAATCATCATGAAAATTTTTCATGTTAAAGCCTAAAACGAATAATTTATCATCACCCCTTGACCACTAATTTAAGGTTAATCTTTCACAATATTATCAATGACCATCTGACTCTATAAACCTGAATTAGTACCAGAAATCTGATTAGTACTAATAAAATAATTGGATAAGGGCATATGATACTTACTATTTTAGTAATTCAGTTTCTTAAACTTTTTTTACCACAAACAATGGGTATATTTTGTTGAAACTTTGAGAGCTGATTAAGAACATGAATCTGGTCTAATAGCGATTATTATTTGTTTGAAAAATTAAAAGAAAACAATTTCTGTATTACCAACCTCGTAATTTCTTTCAATTTTTCAAAAAACAAAAAACAAATAATATTTGCCATACGTACGTTTTTATCTTCTTTCCCAGTTCCCAAAGTTTCAACGGAAAATATCCATTATTTGTGGTAAAAAAGTTTAAGAAACTGACTTGATAAAATTGGAAATATACGAGCTATGTATTATTTATTCAATTCCTACCTCACTGACTTTCATGTTTTCAGGCATTTACTTGAAAACAAATACAAAGAGAAAATATATTTTAGCCAATTGATACACGTTCCTTACCGTTTTTTTTAAATTTGTCTGCTACGAAAAATCAATTTTAATTATTAGTTTTTTAATGTCATTCCTGAAAACTTAAAATATGATTATACAAGCGGACAAGCGCCGAATTAGTGATTTATATATGCCGGCCTTCAGTTGCTATTACTAATAACAATCAAGCTAAATGAATGCTAAATGTATAGTTTCAGCTATAGTAAGCGCAGTTTAAGGTGTTTCAAATTCCGTTTTTATTTAATGTTAAAGGCTCAGGAGGAATCACACGAAAACCATTTTTAAATACTTATTTGAAACGATTATTAACAAATATGCATATAAATCACAGTTATATAAATTCTGTTTTTCATACAACAATATAGGTAATGGTATATAAAGACTTGATCCTAGTGACCGGTTGACCGGTCTTATAACTTTTCCATTGCAGTCCTCAGTGGAGGTCCTCTGATGGATGACGTGTATAAACTTGAGCAATATCACTGTCATTGGGGATGCAGCGATTCGAGAGGATCTGAACATACCGTGGATGGGCAAGCTTTTGCTGGTGAAGTATGTGGCAAAAGACGTATGTCTGTATATATTTTTCTTGATTAATGTGGTACCAGAGTGGTACTCTAACTTAGGGCTTAAATAGTACGGTGATTCATAAATAAAAACTATTTCTTTAGACAAAATATAGATTTATTTAAATTAATAAAAGAAGCACATGTCAGTGTTTTGCCTGTCCATTGATAAATGTTGTTAAGAATATACCATCCTAATGAATGCAGATAATGCGTAATGATTTGCTGGACTTAACAATATAAATTGACCTATTTAATATTCTGTATATATAAATTATTTTTTCAGTTATAATACTCTAAATCTCGTTTATTACAGATCTGAACTAACCAAGAGCAGTGTAAACTGGTATTTCATTATTAAGAGCATCTTTGACAAATAAGAAAACCGTACTAACGACTCAATTGACGATCGCTTAATACTTTTGTTTTTTGCATTTCACGTGATTTCACGCATTTATTCCAGAGAAAGAACAGAAGAAAAAATTTGTTACGGATAATTTTCAAGTGGGTAAAGTTTAATTTCGAAACTGCTATAAGATATCACTGCTGAAAGGAAATGTCTATTGAAATATCTTAAATATTTGATAAATAAATAGAATGTCTACTATTAAATCGTCTCAATTGACTTGCTCATAATCTTTAAACTTAGTCCCTACTATACATAAAGTTATATATATATATATCAGAGTATATATATATATAATATATATATATTCTCATTTATAGAAAGTTATTTTTAGTGCGAATAAACAGTATTATATTTTTGAGACTCTCTGAACCTTTATACTTTCTCGACCAAGTAAAATTCTTAGAAAGTTCTTATAAATTTTGTATTTTTAGTTGCATTTGGTACACTGGAACACAACCAAGTATAGAACTTTCGTAGATGCTGCAAAAGCACCGGATGGCCTAGCTGTTTTGGGAGTATTTCTGAAGGTAAGTGTGTGCCCCTATGATATAGGATTACATGTAACATACATATATAATTATATACAATATACATGTAACATGTAACCTATATGAATTTTATGTTTTTTCCATTCTAATGACATTATATATACTTATATATTAAATGACGCACTGAAACATCCAATTGCCCTACGGTGCTTAAAAACAAAAGCTTATTTATATACATATATCAACTGTAGAATATAACGTTAAAACAACAAGGTATATTGTGCTGTACTGCTGCACTCAGCCATTTCTTATATGGATGCACAATGCACATACTTGTATATTTACAAAGTTTACATAATCAATAAGCTTCAAACAGAATCCGCAAAAGTGCAGGCAGTGTTACGAATCATCATAGGTGATAGGTCTTTTGTAAATGCAAAGTATATAGTATCTCCTAGTTATTCTTAACACTATTTGAATCTTATCCAGACTTCTTTCTATACATTTTCGTTGTTATTTGAAATTCGTATAAAAATTAAGGGCCTCTAAGCAGCCAAACATAAATTTTAGAATAAGACAAGTGTCTCGATAAGCCAATATAAATTGTCCGATATTTCTTTCTCTCCTCACTATGTACATTGTATTATACATATATGCACTGCAGAAGGATTCTGATGCCATGAAAATTTTTGAATTCAAACGGACTTCTCTTTTTAACACCTTAGAATAGAAAGAGAGGTCTCGAGAATTTTTACAGCATCAGAATCCCACTGCTGAATCAGAGCTGAATTTTATTAGATTCAGCGTTCGTGAGTATCCTATCGTTCCCCCCTGCCGTATTCACGAGAATCACGAGCTTTAAGCCTCACACAAAAGCGGTAATCGTGAATGTGTACGTACGATAGGGAAGACTTTAACTTTAACGTCCATTCAAACACCAGTTTAACAAGTCTTATTTCAGGCAAAATATATTAAATATATAATTTTTTTGACTTTAATAATTTAAAGAGCGAGTTTTAATTGATATAAAACGCCTATAATCGATTTTTGGATGCTTAGTGTCCTTTCTTCAGAGCGCCTCACATATAAAGAATACTAAAATAGGTTAATTTACATATCACTTGGGCGATTCATTTAATATCAAAATGGATTTATCAGGTTTCCCATTCACTTACTTATGAAATATTATAGAGTGTTTTATTATTCTAATAGCATTTATGTAATGCAATTTATAAACTATACATACAAAGATGATATGATTGAATAAGTCATTATAAGACTGTTTATAGACGTAATTTTTTAAGCTTACACAATATTCACATAAATTTATTCGGGTCGCGGAATGTCTTATGTAAACTGAGTGTAAAAAAATTCTATTGAGTCAATAAAAAATATTATCAACTAAAAAATCAATGCCACAGGCATAACATGAGACCGATTTACTCATTTGAAATTTTTCGGTAACTAATGGGGAGAATTAAAGTTTTAATTTTTTACTACACATTCTAGATGAAAACAAAAGAAAAACAGGTCGTTTATATAGAGAGCTGACTAGAATGTATTGGAAACAACAAACAAGCCGTACATATTATGATTTATGAACCAAGCAAAATTAAGTAGTTATATATAAGAGTACTTCTTATTCGTGTACTTAATTTTCTTTTTTTAAGAAGGAATACTAATTTAATAAAGTATTTCTTATATTTAGGTGGGAAAACCACACGAAGAGATGGACAAAGTTGCACGCCTACTTCCATACGTGTCACACAAAGACGAAATTTTGGAAATCGCAGAACCTATCGATCCTAGCAAACTTCTTCCTGGTAAGTTGACATTATTATTATTATTATTTGTTATTACTTTTTCGGAAGTGTGTATGCGTATACTTTCCGTACGAGTAGAGCTCACGCATAGCCTTAGACTATAGGTAAAGTGCTAAACGTACCGACTTTAATAAACCATGGATGTTTTTATTTATTTTAACACAAATTTTTAGGTATTTTTCCCCACTTGAACACACCCCACTATTGGTCATACCTCGCCCCCTTTCCAAAATGATAGGTAAAATGAAATGGTTTTTAATGCGAAAATACATACAGCACCTTATATTTTGGTTTGTTTAGGCACGAAAAGTCCGTACGTTTAGACTCAAGCCAAATTTATATACATTATGTAGGTAATATCCAATAATAATTACACATTATACATAACTTAAATGACTCGTATTAAAGAATTAATAGGACAATATTCGTAAGAGGTGTGAAAAGCGTAGTTATGTCTTCGTTAATTTTCTTTACTATAAATAGTTCGCGGTGGACGAGCCGGTACACAAAGATGCGTGAATCCATGTATGCGTTGGGCTGACCGAATTATACGTCCTGAGAACAAGTGGGGCTACCAAGGTTTGTACTGCTTCCGGAAATTGTAGGTGCACTTGAAAACTGAATTCAGCACTGCCCAATTGCTCTTATATTTAGTTTGAATGATGTGAATATACGATCAATAAAACGTTACCAATACAGATGGACATATATCATCGTCCGTCAAAGGACGATATATATGCACTGAATATGCAAAGGACGCACTGAATTTGGATCAAAAAGTATTTTGATCCTTAACAAGAAGCCAAGGTTTTTGGTCTGTGATTATCTATAAAGCCAGCACTGTTATTCTGTTAATCAAGTGCAGGTGTGCTTTCGCTCTACAGTGCATGTTAAACACTATATAATGCACAATATAATAATTATTCGCATGATCTTCAAATCGTTAATAAATAATGCTTGCAATTAATTTTTGGCAAGTATTTCAGATAAAACTTTTAACTTTGCTTAATGTTTGTTATTTTTGTTCAGATGATAACGGATACTGGACTTATTTGGGCTCATTGACTACGCCGCCATGCAACGAAAGTGTAACATGGATTCTTTTCAAAAAGTATATAGAAGTTTCTCACCATCAGCTGAACATCTTCCGCAATTTGAGAAAATTTCCTCGTGGCGAAGAATGTCCTTGTCATGAGAATCATGGAGTGGTGAGTTTCCAAGAATATATATATATATATATATATATTATATGTATGTATGTATGTATGTATATGTATGTATATAAAGTTTTGAAAATGCAAAAAGAGAACGTGTTTTTATTTTAATGGCAATGGCATATGCACTATTATGGTAGGCAAAAAGCCTTGGAATAAGATGAAAAGGAAACTCATTCTTAAACAAGCATATAGACAAATACAATTGGCAGGATTTTTTTGACACTTGTATCAGACTTGTATCTTTAGACTAGTCTCGGTATATAGTATACAGTCAAGGTTTATGGCTTATAATTTAGCAGATATAAAACATTGAATGTAAATAAAAAAAGGAAGGAGCTTGGCTCTCTGCTCTAACCATCAACTCTTCCAATTATTTGTTATAGGTGATTAACAACTTCCGTCCGCCGCTACCACTTGGAAATCGTGTCTTGCGAGAATGCGGTAGCTTCTAAAAACCTATGAAGAGATAAGAAAAATGAAAAACACTAAGTTTTAGAAACACCTGTTTTACTATATTTTGCCGGCCGTTTCGGGGGGTGTTAGAGTAGGGGGAAAGTATGTCAACATAGCATTATCTATTTTCAGCTATTTAGCGACTGTATTTTATAATGCGCGTTTTTAATGTTGCGCTGTGCCTTTAAATATTTTTCTCTGAGTATTTGAATAACCAGAGTTGATACATTTATACCTTTACTATTTATTGCTAAAGATGTCTACTATACAGTATACACAGCTGGCATGATAACGTCAAAAGGCCCTGTAAAAACAAAGGCAGATAGGAATTTCGGGTGCAATAGGTATATATATTATACACAGACAATATATACATTATACAGCGTGTGTAAACTCTCATACTTCACTAACAAGATTCCCACATTATTGATTGACGTGTTTTTCCAGGTTGAGATTTAGAATGATCCAGTATACTATAGTCTTTGTTTGAACTATTTGTGATCTTAAAGTCCGTGTCCAAATTTACATGTGTATTATTTGAAAGAAACAAAATCTCGAATTGACTGAAATGCAAAACTATAAAGATGTCCTCATATACAATCGTAAATGAATTCAGGTATCGATTATTACATTGAACAAAATTATAATACCAATTGCATACAACTCTAAATCTGTATTGTGCCTATAATATCGTAAACAAAAAAGTATAATTGAACTGAAATAAAATGAAACATAACTATAATGGTAGAGAATTAGTGCGACGAAGAAATGGCGTTTTGTAGATCTAGGCAATTTTTTGTTCTTTTGAAAGAATTTGCCTACATACCTACCATCAAATTCAAACGCTATCAATTTGAAAGAAAGCTTTTATACACGAAACAATACGTATCCTCAGATTGGGTATTTTTGAGCGTTAAAGTTATGGTGCTTAGCAAAAAAATTACATATATGCGCGCAGCTACATAGTTTATGTGACCTTTTTCAAAAATAAAAAACTGCTGTACAGTGCCCTGCATAAATGCCTTCCCTTGTGAAGTTGGGCGATTATACGTTTTTCAATGCGAAATCAAGTTGTCACCTAACTTCGCAGGAGAAGGCATTTATGTAAGGCACAGTACATTTGAATAAGTCATAGTTGACTTGAACGTAACGTTATGTGCATTTTGACGACTCGTATTGTGATATTTATAACTATATTATCCTATGTGTCAAAGGATATGTGATGTGTGATTAACTTGCGTGTGGATATTTTTGATTATTCACACAGTTTGTTTTCACATACTGCAATGTAGTTGAGCTTCATCCGCACATTTGAGTGTGAAACATTGAAAACATTTGCGTGCAACACGTATTTTCTTTAAATTGTCATACCGACTTCCTTCTATTTTTATTTTTAAGGTTTTAAGATCTGTATAGGTATAGTTGTCATATTGGCAAGAATTAAAAATATAAATTCAGTTTAAAGTTAACATGTGACATACAATAAAACAATATTATCTACATACCACGTGTACCTACGTTTATTATATCTCTGTTTTAGCTGAATTGAACCCTCACGCCGCTCCATTAAATGCGAGAACCATCGATCATCGAACTGGTGTGTGACATTTTGTCCAATTATTTTCGTGATTTTAAAATACATACAGGGATATTTATAAGCAAATTTTATCATCTTAAAGTTACAATGTAAGTTGTGATCATACAAAAATAAAAAGTATCTTAGATATAATTAAGTTCGTAAGTTGCTATACATATAAAATATAAGGTCAGTATTTATTCGATTATGTATTTTAAATTTCATCCAACAAGTCCTTTTTCGGTTCACACATCAGTTTTCTCATTTTCTTTTTTCAACATTAGTGCTTACAACTAATTATAAGTACCCCTGTTCAGGATAAATAAATTGACTCGCGTTGATTATGTAATGTATTCACTGATTTAACTATTATTTATTTTTGCGGCATAATTATTTTTCAAAGTATATAAATTATAAGAAACTACAAATATGAATTTGTATTTATACAACAGATTTGCATATTTTGCTGTAAACATTTAATAAAATATATTTTAATTTGAAATAATAGTAAATCATATACACTGTATATATGTATAGTGTAGCCAATTATTCTGCACACAGGCCCTTTTTTACTTTACTTCTGAGCACAATGTAGCACTTAAAAGGGATAGAATTTAGATATTTTTAACTTGGTTTCACCGCAAAGTCTTTTGGTCTCACTTATTATTACTATTATTATTTATTTGTAGAAGTAGTAATAGGAGTAGTAGTAGTAGTGGTAGTAGTAGTAGTAGTAGTAGTAGTAGTAGTAGTAGTAGTAGTAGTAGATGTAGTAGTAGTAGAAGTAGTAGTAGTGTAGTGGTAGTAGTAGTAGTATTAGTGGTAGAATAGTAGTGTTTGTTTTGTTGCTGTTGTTGTCGTTGCGTAGTCGTAATAGTAACAGTATGGCAGTAGTAGTAGTAGTAGTAGCAGTGGTAGTAGTAATAATAATAGTAGTTGTGGTAAATATAGTACAATAACACGGTTTTTATGCAGCTCTATCGAGTACAAGAAATAGTATTACATTAATATTATTTATAAGACACATGCCTGAATACGACCATTTTTCATAGCTGTGGAGCGAATTTTAAGTTCCCCTTTTCAGTTAATAGATATTTATAGAGCTTTGATCTACAAAAACTACATTTAAGGTTCACTTCACAGAAATGAAAAAATGCCATATCCCAGCTTTCTTATATATTATAAAATTTCATATTTATCATGGGTTACTGCAATTCATATGCGCCTACAAAACTCATATACTAGACATTCATCCGTTTAAAAAGAGGCTCTCTGCTCCCCTTGATGCATAATATACTATTCTGACCTGTATAGTATGCATTTGATATTAATATATGTGCGTACTTGCAATGAGACATAAAAGAGTAGGAAAACATTAAGATTTTACATTCCATGTACTCGATATTACATGTCAATTATAATAATGAGGCTAATCACAATAACAATAATGGAAATTGTAAGTGGAAAATAAAAATTCATAAAAAAAGCTGTATATAAAATTGTACACTAAATATAGTTTCACTTGTTCACTCTTTCCTTCTCTTTCTCTCTCTCTCACACACACTCTCTCCCTCTAGTACATGCACACACTGTTTTCGAAATCACTTGGGTACGCGATAATAACGCAGAACGAGGTAGCCAAGAGTTCTAAATACAATAAAAAATGTTACAAGTATAGCAGTGTTTGCCCACAGAGGTAATCCAGAACCTGGTACACCACCCTGCCTTTCCAATATGGCTGAGAGAGGTATCGTCGTACCATTACTGCATTCAGGAAATTTACTTGGTTGTGAACACCTATAATACAATAATGTGACTACAGTGAGAAATATAGTTATAATATAACGGTATTTTGCAATAATCCTTGCATGTAACACTAGCAAATATGATAATTATACTTATATTATTATGTTACAATTATTATATCTTACATAATTGGATCTCCTACGCCAAATTCTAAAATTTGCATATTTTGGTAGGCATAATGCACCATACTGGCGTACCGAGCCCACGACAGCCAAGGTGGTACAGCAGTTGCCAAATAACCTCCTAAAAGTTGTGTCGCCAAAGTATACAATGCAGAAGCTGTTATGCTGACTTGCAGGTCTAAACAGCATGCTCCTACGAAGAATCCGACACTCTAAAAAAATATGCAAATTTGGTTTTAAATTGTGAATTGAAATATACGATATCAAAGATAGATTTGTTTAAAAAAATATCTATTACTGCTGTTTACTGTGTACCTGGGCGACAACCGTATTGAGAAGTAGAAATGCCAGTAAAGTAATAAAGACAGTAGGACTGTGAAATCCCAACATGGGATAACTGATTACATGATAAACTGCGGGTAATGTTATCGTTAAAGGTAATTCGCCAAACATTTTCGCCAAATAATAGGCTGACAAGCGATAAGATCCTGACAAGCGTTCTTTGTTGATAACTTCGCGTTCAGGAGGAACTGTAAATTATGAAATTTAATAGTGAAATTTAACATTGATTTTTCTTACATTTGTAAAGATGTCATTTCAAGTTTCTACGAAATTTAACACTTACAACTTGATAGCGCACCAAAATGTGCAAAAAGCATCCAATATGTGGTACTGAAGAACATCCAACCTTGAATGTCATGCAAGGCTGCTTCCGTTCTAGGTAATTTAAGCCATAAGAGTCCAGCCAAAAGGCCCAGTGCTATTGTTTGAAGCCAATTTAAACGAGATAACATTCGGGGTCTAGCTTCTTGAAAATTTCTTTCTGATAATACCTAAATAGAAATAAAAACAAACTTGTGACTAATATTCATCATCATCGCAAGTTTTACCTCTTAAATATAAATAAAACTTTTGTTCATGTTTTTTGTGAACACAAAATCATTCAACACACGCACTAAACTGAAGATTTGTGAGAACTAGGAGCATCCCTTTATATGTAAAATATGTATGTGTGATACATTGATCAACTAATACCAACTGCTCACTTTAAACTGCGACCAGAAGCTCGTAGGCCATTGCCAAATATAATCGTCGTCTGTACTGCTGCTTGCGTGGCTCTGCGTGTCCAACCACAACGTACGCCCTTCTTCATCTTTGGCTATTGCAAACAAAGAAATAAAATACATTTTTAAATACCCAATTTCACGTAAAATTAGGTCGTAAAATCGCTGTTAAATTTTAATTTTTTACAGTGGGAAAAGAGCATAAGAAAAAAAAATTTAATGAAAATACGTATTATTATATTGAGAGAATAATCATTTAAACTATAATCACTTTAAACAAGCTTACGCTGCATACATATAATACTATTCTATATAATAATACATGCACGCGGAGTAGGAGATTAAATACTGTAAAGTGTTCTCTGAAATTAATATGTGTGCATTATTGTGTATTGTAAGCAAAAAATGAAAAGAAAATTTTTGCATGGTTGTGAACAAGCGTTTGGTATACCTATGTCAGCATAATTTCGTACCATTACGAGTAATGTGATGATCATGGTACTGGATAAGATGTTCGCAAAATGGTTGCTGGCTGGGATTGTACTCTGATCGTAACTCCAATGGACAGTCTGGTGCTTTTCTCATTGCACTTGCCGCAGTAACAATGCGTTCACGGACTTCTTCTGGTCCTTTGATTTGCTCCACTGTAATCAATTATTAAGTATATAAAATAATGCAGCAATTACAATGTTTAGTAGTATACGTCAATCCAACGACAGTTCCATATTTTTAAATTTATAATCATACTCTGTATAATAATACATAATATAATAATATATAATCATATAATAATCATACACACAACACAACTCTCTTATTGTAGGCATAGTGATGTGACCTCGTGCGGGAAATAGGTCATAAGCCATGCAAGCAACGGTACTTGACTGCAAATCTGTGATCGTAGATGTGCATGCATACAGTTTGACATAAACGACATAAACTCCTCCGTGATCAGGACTTGTAAAATTTAAAAGTTATTCATGAACACACACACACACACACACGAATGTATACATATGTTGAAATGCACTTACATATAAAATCTGCCGGATTATAATGTGGTAACAAAGCGAGACCGATACTAGAAAAAAATTTTCCTATATTTGCTGTAAAGCCATAGTATGCCACTTGTCCACGGCTCAACAATAACAATTTACTAAAACTATGAAACATTCTTGAGCTTGGTTGATGCACCGTCAATACAATGCTTTTTCCCTCTTGCTCAGCATACTTCTTCAGTCGAATAATTAATGCTTGTGCCGAATGTGAGTCTAGTCCACTTGTCGGTTCCTATACACCAGACAGATACAAACAATAATGCAGTAATCATATTTGAAGACATAATTAATATTAATATATTATATATATATATAATATATATATAATATAGGAATTGTGCAATTAATCTCATTAAAATTAAATGACATTAACACGTTTTATATTGTACGTCACTTTTTAACAAAAAACTTACGTCAAGCAACATTAAAGATGGATTCGTTAGTAGCTCGCAAGCTATACTTGTTCTCTTCTTTTCTCCACCAGAGAGACCACGTTTCGAATAATCTCCAATTACTATAATACATAAGAAAGAGAAGAAAATTTGTTTATAAGTTGTTCAACATTTTATAAATAGTATATGCATATAAACATCATGTTTCGAGGAGTTGTCAACTTCTAAAGTAAGGTGTACTCTTATGCTGAAATATTCTGAGATACATATCCCGAAGTATGTGAAGTATGCATGTTAAAAGTACATATGTATATTAAATATTCTGAAGTAACTTGAATCATCCTGATCAGGATGTATTAAAATATCCTGAAGTACCTTGAAATATATTAAAAAACCTGCAAATATTTTCAATTATAGGTATAATGTATATGTACTTGGAAATATCCTCAAGCATTTTGAAAGGAGTACACTGGATCAGTCAGGTTGTCAACCCTTCGACATATTTTCTATTTCTGTATAAGAAAGAAAATCTTACTAGTGTCCTGGCAAGCTACAAGGTCAAGAACTTCAATTATGTGATCCACGCATTGCATCTTTTGCGTATAAGACAACATATCAGGAAGTCTTAGACGGGCCTGATACTAAAATGATAAAATTATTTATGTCTTTTTATACACATTAACTCTATAAATAATATTTAAATTGCTTATTCACATCGCAAGTAATAATTAAGTGTCATTAATATTGTAGATTGTATATGCCTACTTCTAGTGTTTGCCGTAGAGTGAGATCTGAGAAAAAGACGTCTTGTTGTTGTACGTAACATATCCTTCGACGCAATCTTTTTGTAAGTCTTTCACGATTTAACCAAATTTCTCCAGAATCGATACCCACTCTGCCAGAGAGACAGTTCAGGAGGGTTGTTTTGCCACAACCTATATGGAAACAAGAAAATTTTCATTTGACCAAAATACGCATAAAAATAATATATTTTATATATTCAATTTTCGGGACAATAATAAATTATACCTAATTACGAGATTTTTATGAAACTTGAAAAAGAAAAATTTTGTATCGAAACACATATAACTTGGATAATCAAATTAGACAATTATTTTATGACGCAAACATGATAAAATTTGTAAAACTTTTTGAGTTCTATGACTCCTTAATCAAATCTCTAATCTGAACTCGCGTGTGGCACTCATTTCATTTCCATATGGATTTATTTATTTGAGCGCCAAATATGTCGTTCTAAATTGGGTTATAATAGTTGGGTGCGTATAACTATAATATAGGTATTAATGAATATGCAATTTATAGCAATCTCAATTTAAAGCACACGTGTATATATATATATATATAAAATATATATATTGATATATATATATATATATACCTGAGGGTCCCATGACAGCCAATAATTCGCCTGGTTTTACCACTCCGGAGACATCACGTAGAAGAGATCTTTTTTCTTTAACCACTTGCAATCCCCGGAAAACCAATTGAATGGGACGGGAATCTAACGGACAAACCAATTGCAGTGCCGAGCTTTCCACTCTGCAACACAAAAATGGTTTTGTGCATAAGTCACATTGAAGATTTCTTTGGCTAAATTTAAAATAACGTTTTTATATCTGGGCCCTGTGTTTATTGACTATGCATGTTTATTGCATATTGGCTATACTGCTAATATAATGATATTCTATTTACAATGCTTAAATTTGTACACTTTCAAAAGTCCTTATTCCGCTATGTGCCAACCAATTAAGAATCCAGGATATATTGTATATTGGATTGTACATATATGGAATAAGAAGCAATCTTTTTTGGAATATTAGTTATCGAATGCAAATATTACAATAACTTAGACTTCTCTTATGCCTAGATCTATATGATTTTAAATATGTCTAACTTGTGTAATGAGTATGGAAAAGTGAGTTTGTGACTATATTAAGTACGTAGGTACGAAATTAGTGTGTGGGTGAATGTTGCTCGCGATTATATACGTAGGTCAATGACTCCGTGTGTATTCATGCTTGCATGCGTGCCAGCCGGTCAAGAAGTGTTGTCACGCATGCCGCGAGCATCAAATATATGTTAACAGTTATTGATACATCTAGGCTGCGCAAACATGTAGCCAATTATTTATTATATGATGTTAGAAAAGTTTTAAAGATTTATATTTTAAAAAGAATTATATTTTGAATGTATAATTTGATGTTGCATGACGTACACGCAGAGGCTCGCGGAGTTCAGGGCTTTTAATTTATTCTTGTAGGTATATATGTATACTTAAACTGTTGGCTAATAATGTTAAATTAATTATTAATTAAACGAATTAATTCGTCACATTGTATATATATATATATAATTATATATATACATATACATGTAATATACGTATGCATAGTATACATTTTGTAAACTGGATTTTATTTTTTTTAAAGAGAAAGAGAGAGAGAAAGGGGGGGGGGGACTTTCGATTCGCTTTATTTCTTGCGCGAGAAACCGCAAAAGAAATGAGACGAAAGTTTTGTAACGGTCCCTGAAATTAACCCAGTTCCTCACTGCGCACAGCATGGCCTCGCGTGTATTAACTCGGATTCTCTTTAAGATGGAACTATGACACAGGATATTAGCAGGGCTAAGTACATCAATAAAAATTATGGATATAATATTTATTTTTGTCTATTGTGATGACACAATACTAGACTATTATTGCAAGATAAAATCTCTAAAACTATTTTCAAGAAAAATAATCTCACTCAATCATAGCATGTATAGGCCAATGGTTGGCCATTCCACAATGATGGCCAACTTGCTTCACATACATGTAATTAAAAAATATTCACAAATAAGACTGTTGATAACAGTGCAATATTGTTCTCAACACACTCTACGCTACTTATAAATTTTAATTGTCAATATTTCTTAATACATGATTATTTTGAAGTGGCCAATTATTATCAAATATGCTCACTCACTATATCCATTGTCCTCTTTTGGATTAATATATGTTTTCAATTTCACTTTTTCAAATTCACTTTTATTTCGCAATCTATTATTCTGCGCACGTCTGTTTACAATAATTTTCTCCCTTCTTCAATTTGTCCTATTATTATAACATATGCTTACGTCTCCCTGTGAACATATCTTTAATCTTCATGTTAAATCCTCCTTCCTTCTTTTAGATGGTTTGGCGTGCACCTACGTGTGTGCGAGAGTACTTTCACACGGAGGTGAACAACACTCTATGGTATCCAGGCCAGGGGTGGCCAACCACTCCTATATCTATAGCTCAGTTATGCTTAGTATACAACTAACACTCTTACTCAATGAACAAAAAAAAACGTAAAGAACGATGATGACGATGACGACGACAATGATAACGATGACAATAACGACAACAATAACAGCATTACAACGAATCATGAATTGATATTTGTATAGATATTATGTATTCTGTATAGTATAATATTTAATTCAAATGTTATTAATCTCAAGCCAATTTGCTGATCATATTATTGTTTAATTTAAAACTAATAATTAAGTGGATAGAAAAATTCTGTATATATTTCTGTGCTTTGTGTTTATTATTGGCATTTACAATTAACTTATATCTTATTTTATTATTTAAATTTCCTGTTACTGTAATTCTAACCGATGTAATAATTTTTTTCTTTTATGCATTTTATTGCTTGTTTTTGTATTCCTTTACTACGAATATTCTTTGAAAAAATTGTACTTTCCCCGAGAGATTAAATATCACTGAATTGAGGTGTCACATTTAATAGTCGACCCTCTGATTTGATTATTTTTTAATGAAAAATCCAGTAGGCAGAAACAGAGAAAGATAGATAGATACTTTTTGTGTTCTTGCGTATAAGTCACAAACAGTCACGCTATCGAGATATCGCAAGAATAGGGGAGAGTTGAGATGGAATTGTTTTATCCATGCGCGCAAAAATATTTAGATGCCCAAAAAACTTGTAAAGTATTATTTGAGTACGAAACTGGTAAAATAAACTTGTAAAATATTTATAAATTGTTTTCATAATATAGCCTTATGTTAGCTACAGATTGAAATGATACTCAACAACTCCTTATATGTAGCACAGTCATCTGCGCGTACATAAAAATAATATATAACAATTTACCTTGAAGCACTGATAATTGGTCGTCCCATTGCCCGTGGATGGCGCTTCTCACTATTGGGAAGGCGCAGATAATCTTGATCGCCCAGAAGAAATAGATCCTTTGAAATAATCATGTCCACCGTATACCTGCTGGCGCCACGGCCTTGCTTCCCCTTCGGCCTTTCTGCGATCACCTCTAATTGAACTCTTCTTCGTTCGTTCTAACCAGTCTTTCCTACATCGAGATTCATTGCGCTTGATATTTTCAGCAACGGTAATTGAAAATGATGACATACGTTACGCTTCACTCTGTTAATGAAATTTCTTGTTTTGTCGGTAACGCCTGGCACTATATTTGAAGATAAGTCACTCTCTTGCTATAACACGTTTCAAATAATTTATAACGTACTTCAGCATTCATTTTAAAAAACGAGGATATTCCCTTCTTTTCATTGTTTTTTTTTTTTATATATGAACTTATCCTTGTTCAAATAAGTCAAACAGCTCGTCATTAAGAGTAGAGTGAACTACATCACAGGAACACTTCCTGCAATAAAAAAATTATTCAATAATTAAAATTTTCAAACCTCATTACACAGTAGAATGAACAAAACATAAATTTGGAAAAAATTGAAAATTTGTTAAATTAACAATATATGTATCATAATTACTCCTGACACTCGCGAATGAAATATCAGAATATTAAAATTGTCAAAACGAGATAATAATCTGAAATTAAATAACTATATGTTACTCTGTGCAATTGAATTAAGCAGTATTATCGTTTTCTTGCATATGTGAATGAATATAGTCATTTAACCTTTATGTATACACGATAGATGTATGCAGGCTACCGTGTCGCGGTACTAGACAGGGAAAGTTACTGTACGATGCGCGCTCATAACGATCTTCGCTCATCATAACACTGCTATTGCTGCTGGCAACAAAGAACCGCACAATCAGACTTTAAAGTGATTATAGAAGTCATTTACCTCATAGTTTCTTATTAAGAAAATCCAATCCTCGTGTTTGTATATGTGCTATACACTTTATGATGATGATGATGATGATGATGATGATGATAATGATGATGTTGATTATGTTGTATATCCATTCAGCGACCTAATATATATATACGCGCGACACTCGCAATGTACGCATATGCATGTATACGCAAAAACATGAGAATGCAGCGATGACTGCATACACAGTTACTCCAAAACTCTTACTGAGTAGGTATATAATTATGCATATATATATATATATATATATATATACACAAGTGTGCGTATGTGTACATACGTTCGTGTTTTTAAATATTCGTGTGTGTATGTGTGTACTAACATTGAATCACTGTATTACGGACGGTCAGCGAACTCGCTCAGACTTTTCACAATTTTTTTTATATCTTCCTATCCGTTATCACTGCGCGCAATAACGTTAACCCCAATTTCTAACGTTGTATAATCATTGCAAAAATATCTAATATGATAAAATGATTGATACGTTATTTAATATGCTAACATCTCAGTGAAAAAGTATGTAAGTACTGCTACAGAGAAATACAAAATTATTATAACAAAAATGAAAAAGATACCCAAATTATCACACGTATTTCTTCCATACATTCATACGCAGGCGCTCGATAGTGGACGGCCGGCAGCAGGCATTTTAGCGATCGTTCACTGACCCTGTCTGCGCCCTCAACTTTTTTGCTTTGTTTTATCACAAACACTGTATATCATTTTGTGATAATTTAATTATCCTTTATGAATATTTTTTGCGTCTACTGGGTAGTATATTTTACTTTAGCAACACCATTAAATGAAGGATGTTGTATAACTCGTTTTGTGGCGATACGATCGTTGGTCGGATGCATACTGGATTGCTTTACTGTGCTTTACGCCACTCTGACAACCACCACCACCTCCTCCTTCGCCTCCTGCTTCTCGCTCGGCACCACAACCGCTCTTAACACCTACACACACGCACGGATGGTTCTTGCCATGATTCCTGCAGTTGCAGTTGCAGTAGCAGTAGCAGCAGCAACAATCTAGTTGTACACAAATGACCGAAAAAAATAGGAGATATATTAATACATGTAAAATTAGTGTAATTGCAAAATGTTTTTATAAGTTCTTCCTGTCTAATCTAAAAATTACTCTGTTTTATACATTACGAGTAAAACTTTCAATAATTGATGAGCATTTTACATTGCTGCTTGAGGATTTGTTTTAAAAATTAACAAAAACTTTCAAAATGGTATTATACGGAACACAAAAGTTATATTATCATTCTTATTCTTATATATTATGTTGTTATTCTGCTTTAAATATCAGATTCCTTGTAATATATGTAATTAGTCATCATCGAAATTCTCAGTCATCCTCATCAAAATCTTCGAGAACGTGATACTTCCCGGACTCCAATCCCATTTCTTCGTCTCCTTGAGATAACAGTTCGACAATAGCCCTATAAATAAAGAAAACTGTGTATAGCACAAGTCGAGTTAACGAAATAGTGTGTGATATTTCACATCTTTACTCGATCGAATAGCTTTTTTTTTTTTTTCTTACGTTAGAATTCGACCTTCTTGACTATTCCAAATAACACTTCCTGGATGTGTTATTTTATATTCTAAGAGAGCATCGAAATTTTCTCGTAATATCTGAAAGTTGAAAATCTGATATTATTGCAAGTTCTAATTCAATTAAAGAAGAAACAATATAATATGCCACAGTTGTACTGTGGTAAATTCTCTCTTTTCTTCTAATTTTTATTATTTAATGTCCCGCGTGCAAGCGAAAGTTGATAGGGTGACTGGAACTGATAGGGAGATACTGTCACTTGTAATGCTTGTAATACAGTATTTTCTAAACCCCTCCCCCCACTCTTCGGCAAACCCACTACAGACATTTTTTTCGCATGTAGATATAGGGACCACCTAGATACACTACTATGAAAGTAGCATAGGTTTAACTCAATTGATTGTGAGATCATGTGCACAGTCAAGAGATCTTTTAAGCATCTAGTCAAAGGCGGTTCTACTAGGTTGAAATAAACATGTATGTATGTAACTTTTAACCACGTTTTCCAAAGTGAGACAAAATAAAAATAAGAATAAGATCTCCATACATCAAATATCTAAAATATGGAGTAGCTGTTTCTTTATTACTTTACAATTTCCTGTACGTACTTACTTGAATAATTTGAGCGGTACTTGGTTCACAGTAAAATCTCAGAGAATTCGATAGAGTAATGATACTCTTTCCCTCTTTTTCACCTGATAAATTTTTAAGGAAAAATAAGTGTAAAATATTTATACTTTGCATTGATATGCCAATAATTTACAGTTAGGTATATATATATATATATATATAATACGACAATTAAAATACACAAACCTGTGAATTTGTTTGGATTGCTAAATAATAAAGCCCATGGACTGACAAATGTGGTATCATGTAAATAGATTGCTGACGATCGTTTTTTCAGAAAGTATACAAAGTAAGGACTTGGTGGAGATCTAATCTCTTCATTTATACTAGAAGGGTGTAGCTTTACTCGTCCGTCCTCTGGTGTGTATGCTTTGATAGTATGCCTTGTAACATTCCTAAAGATGAACAATTAAATGCCTTCAATGTCTTCAATTAAAAAAAAAAAAGACCGCGGCTAGTTGTTCAGTTTTTTTATGACGAATATTGAAACCCTGCAAATTTGATTGCCTTATTGGAAAACAAGTAGGGGAATTGATTATTTACCATTCGGTTAATGTTTTTTGTCTCGGAAAGGCACGACGAATAGATACTTACAAGGAACATTATCCAAGTGTCCGCCTCTGATTTGATTCATTCTGAAGTATGTTTTAGAGCACTGAAAAATAAGGTACACGTATTTTTTAATACGTGCACAAATTTATATTTAGAGGGTGAAATGGCCATTCAAAGTTTCCGAGTGATTAATTGAGACATCTGTTTGAGAAATATAATTACTAACATAATTTAAGTTTAAACAATGATTACCCTGCCTTCTAAATGATTAATTTTCCTGAAAATTATATTTCTCAAGTAATCATTCGGAAAATTTGAAGGGCGATTTCACCCCCTAAATATGAATTTGGGCACGTATAAAAAAATACGTGTACCTTATTTTTCAGTGCTGTAAAACATACTTCAGAACGAATCAAATCAGAGGCGGACACTTGGGGTATTGTTTCTTGTTAGTTAAGAAATAACTTTAGTAAAGGCAATAAAAATCGACATGAGCTATATTCTCATCAAAACAACACTTATTTGTGATGAACTTAATTTCCAGAATAAAAGGAGAACCATTTTGGTGGGTGTATAAGTATGCGATCTGTTAAATATATTATTGTTCATCTGCGGGATTCTATTCAATATTTACATGTACATAATACTTAAAGTGTATTCTCACCTGACAATTGCAATATTAGGATACAATCCTGCACATACAATAGCCTTTATTAATGACAGGTTATTTGAATTCCTATTTGCGTTTATGTCATTTGGTTTATCGCTTTGTAGAAATTTCATGTTATATAAATACCGAGCAAATTGACTCTTCATATCAGACAGAAGTTGAAGTGTATTCCAAGATAAAAAGTATTCCCTGCAAAACAATGCAGTTTGATGCTTATTATAAGAATTCCTTTCAAATCGTCTAAGAGCTTCCGCTAGAGCGAGATGATCACTGAATTGACCCATTCCCAACTCGAGCTTTTTTCTTCGTGCTTCGTTCTCTTTCTGTAGCGGACAGTAAAATGCATCTTTAAATGAGAGACTGGCCGCAATAGCAAAAACCGGCTCTATGCATGAAAAAAGCGCTGCCCATATAATCATCTTTCCTGTTAAAAATACAAACTATTATGTTATATGTTATTCTGCGTATGTATGTGTTATAATTTATATTCACAATCAAGTAACTTATTTTTATCTTGCATCTCACCAATTCTAGGATTCAAAGGCAATTGTGCCAAGTGATATCCAAGTGGGGTCAAATTCTCATTCGTGTCAAGGGCATTTAATTTCCTTAACAAGTCGAGCGATAAATTTATAGCCTTAGGATCAGGTGGATCCATAACACTGTCGAGAAAAATATTTGCCTTTCCTAATTGTAATATCTTTATTTGTAGAATCACTTCATCCAGACGTGATCGCAACATTTCAGGCAAGGGATAACGATCAAAAGTGTTTTCACGTGCTTTTGAATACAAGTGGTAGCATATACCAGGTTTCAGTCTATGTAAGGTGAATAATAATGTAATAAAAATCGCAAAATAAACATTTTCGAAATCTCATATTATCTAAACACTTGAATTCTAATTTTGATAATATTTACAAGATTTTAATTTTGTTATTACAGACAACATATATAACAAAAAAGATGTTACCTTCCTGCTCGTCCTCGTCTTTGTTGTGAGTTTGCTATTGTTATCCATTCAGGTAATAATGTTTCAACGTTACTTTCCAAATCAAACCTAGACAGCTTGGTTATTCCACAATCGATAACGTAAACTACGTCCTCTATTGTAATTGAAGTTTCAGCTATTGATGTTGATATAATTATTTTACGTATTCCATACGGAGGTACTTCGAATATTAATTTTTGATCAGCAGTTGGCATTCGAGAGTGTAACGGATATATAACGTATTTATCTGTAAAAATGATATTACATGAAATATTAAAAATTAAATATTTATTTCAAGGTTTAAAAACGCATGCTAGAGCAGTTACCTCTTGGATATCGTCTACTTTCTATCATAATCCTATTAAGTTTTGTGATGTCCATTAAACCAGGAAGAAATATTAATATAGCTCCAGCGTCCTTTGATACACATATGTATTCAACTAATGCTTCCACAAGTTCAAGAGATAATTCTTCACTTTTTGGATTACGCAGTTCGTTTAATACAAATTGTGGATATTTATTCTGCAAAGAATAGGAAAATAAAAACCCATTAATAACATAGATCTGCACTCTACACAAATATAGATATTTGAGGATAGCTTTTAAGTTATAAAAAATATGACAATAATATGTACTATACGTACATATGTATAGTATTGCACTTATAACTAAATACCTGAGATTCGAGATTACGTAAATATGATTGCATTAAGTCCAAGAAATTGTCTTGAGCTTGTTCCGCATGATGCTTATGTTTTTTCAAATACTTCTCAAAATGATGTTGTCGATCATTATTTTTAGTTTCTATAGGAAAGTGAAATCTAAAAAAAGGGTAGTATCAGAGTAGTATATTCAGTAGAATACACATTTTCTTAGTAAAATACAAATTTTCAACTAGTTATTTTTGTGAATGTTCATGGAATTATGTTTTTAAACAAATTTTAAATGCTTGTGTATTATATATTCAACTACTGTTAACAAAAACGAATACGCATTACTGTAAAATATACCTAGTCAGATGTATTACATCTTCCAAGTAGAGCTCTTGTACGGGATACGTAAATCCCGGAATATGAATTGTAGGACAGTTACCATAATATTTCGAGAATTGTTCAGAGTTCAATGTTGCACTCATTAAAATTACTTTTAAGTCTGGTCTCTGTAAATAATAATAATATATGGACATATATCACATCCAGAGGCTATATATAGAATAAACATAACAACGTGAAGAACGTAATATTTACCTTTGGAATAACTTGTTTGATCAATGAAATGATGAAATCACTTTCAGTCATTCGTTCATGAATCTCATCTAAGATTATATGAGAAATATCTGTTAGAGCCGGATCGTTTTGCATAAATTGTAAGAGCATCCCGGTGGTACAAAATAGTATACATCCATGTTGCCGACTCTGTACCCTACAGGCCAATATAGGTAAATATCATCTGACCATTCAACAGTTTAAACGATTTCACACAAATATACATTAAACAACCAAAAGCTTACACTTCAAGTCTAATTTGATATCCAACTGAGTTTCCGATTTTCTCTCCTCTTTCTGTTGCAACTCTCTCAGCCACAGATATTGCAGATATTCTCCTAGGTTGAGTACAAACTATTTTTATAATACTGCCATTGCTCTGTTCGATCTGATTGTCAAGTATAAATTGAGGTACTTGTGTAGTTTTTCCACAACCTATATTATGAATATGTGTTAATTTATTTAATTTGTTCATCATTTTAATATTGCTTATTACAGTTAATACTTAAGGGCATGTGATATTTTACGATATGAGCAATTTATTTTCCGCAACTTTACGTTCGCAATAATAAATATTTTTTGTCAAAACTAGGCCATTTACCTCCGTCTGAACGAAATGGAGGTAAATGGTCTAGATTTAGCAAAACTATTCATATTATTGCGAACGTAAAGTTGCGGAAAATAAATTTACCCTTACGGTAATTACCACTTGACCTTAAATATTCAAAGAATGTTTGTATGCATATCTAGAATAAATTCTTTGCATTATTTTGTAAAATTTTATAAAAATTCTCGCATAAAATTGTTTAAAAATATAGAAAAAAAAAGCATATCAATTTGTATGTTTACCTGTTTCACCACTAATAACTATAACCTGATGTTGTTTTAAGAGATTCAAAATTTCTTGCTGTTGATTATAAACAGGCAGCTTAGTTCGAAATTTGAGCATATTCATGTATTGCTTTGATGACACCATTTTTGAATGTTCTTGTAGTAAGTAATCGTCTAATAGTTCATTTTTTTTCAATTTTGATTTCGTGAGTATGGATGTCATTAAATTTTGTTGTATATTACCAGATATACTTTTCAAAAACTTTTGTTTAAATTGGGAATCAGTATTACGTATATACAGACTGTCAAATCTTTTATCTTTTACTGAACATTTTAATCTAATCGTTTGTCTGTCGTAAGCATTTGATTGAAAATTAAGTAAAGATCTTATTCGATTTTCTATGTTGACATTTAGTTTTATGGTGTTTATAGTAACTTCATTTTTATTATTGTTACGCTTAGCCTTATCTCTGTAATAGAGACCAATCTCTTTACCCTTTAACCAAGGGGGGTGACCACCACTACGACTACCCTGACTACAACCACGGCCGCTATCGCTACCACGTCCTTTTTCTCGAGATAATCCACGATTCCGTTTTGCACTAGACATTCTGAAATTTAGTTAAGCTGATATTTTCATTTTAAATTACCTGAAATAAAATTATTCAAATAAAATTTTGATGTTCGATTCAATTGTTTATAATAATATGTCTCGCAAAAAAATAATACACTACTTTGTATAAATAAATTATATGTACATATATACTTACATGAGTGACTCCATTTACCTATACGGCAGTGAATGATCTATTCTCTACATTTGTTTGTATTTATTTTTGTCAACCAGCTTGATTTCTACCTGACAAAACAGTTAACCTCCATCAACCTCCATCTTTGAATTAAAAGTTCAATTTCAATACCATTCAGGTGATTCAGGTGCATTCAGGGGGATGTCAGTATGTCACCGAAGGCGGAAGGCCTGTTCCAGCCTGTTCAATGTAAAGAAAGTGTCACGATAGTTTAAAACGGCCGTGTGAGGCGCTAGTAGTAACTTTACTCTATAAAACCATAAAACTATAGGAAAAATATTATAAAAAAAAACAAAATAAATATGATAAACCGTTTAAATTCATTTTTCATACATAGTATAGAGTTATTTAATAAATAAGAAATATGTGTATATATATATGTATTTTGCTTGTTCGCATTCATTAACCCTTATATAAATATACAAGTTACGATCTTACAATTCAGCTATTAGACAAAAAAGCCGAATTACATTTAAAATAGCGCGCGGCTGCCATCACAATCACAGCCAATCAATGAACCAGCCAATCAGAGACTCAAAAAGTTACCTCTAAAATCCATGCCACCCAATGCCACCTAAGCAACTTAGCTGGCACATCACCACGAACAAGTTGACACTTTGTGCACAATCCATATATTCTTAGGTACATCCAGGATGTCTTAGATCCAGGGATGGTGAAAAAGTTCATAAATGGTGAGGGGGTAAACTTGGTATATCGGAAGGGACGAAGTTACTCCAGTTACTCCCACTCTAATGACGGACAACTCGAGATAGGCTAGCAGAACGCGCATGAGCCGCGCGGACCGCCCGTTATTTGAAAGGAAATGCTGAATATTATTTCCATGAAAGAAAAGTAGAATCTTTGCAAATAATAGAATAGACAATTATTATTTCACGTAAAAAATAAAAAACCTCATTTTCAAAGCATAATATTTAAATTTTTTTCTACTATTTTCAAACGACACTGCACTTTAACCAACAAAAACCAACAGGCCAATCACAGAATATCCTCCCTAGAGTGGGCGTGTCTACTTAATACCCCTTACTTACAACGAAACAAGCATTAAAAAAATACCATATTTCATACAACCACCTAATCTCAGCAACCACGAGACAAAACCAGAGATTAGTAGACAAAACTTGAAAAAATGAGACGCGGGGGACTCAATCCAAATTTTTCACTTATTTCCGGTTGGCGTGCTATTTGAATTTTAATTTTTTCTTAAAATAAGAAAAAAATAAATGAACTTTGAAAATTGAATAGACGAAAAGTTAAATTTGACAGAAAATGTACATTCATTTTTTCTTTATTTTTTAAAATATGGATGTGTCGTCTACGCATATTTTTAATTTTTAAATATGTGTATTGTTTACTTCTTTTATATGTGAAAGGTTATGATGTTGACTGATTTCACTTTTATCGGTTGATAAGATAGATTCTTACAACCGGATACTATGTAACTAACCATTTTTTTAGATTATATCACTGCTGCGTTAATTTAAGAAGAAATATAAAATAAAATCACAATGTAAACAATCAAATCGATAAAACCATGGACATCGCCATATTTACTATGGACAGGAAGTTGACCACAGTAAAGATGGCGGACAGCGAACAACTTGGCTATACACCCGCGAGCGATGACAACATGGGTGTATTAGAGATCAGTGTGTATAGCAAGTATTGGCAAAGTGTGGGCAAACTGCAAAATATCTCTGACATAGCGTTCATAGCAGTGCTCCCAATTCATTCTCCTTACTCAACTTTGCAACTGCGTAAGCGTCGCACTCGGCATCTAATTGGTTACTATTGGTGCGCAGTTTAAAATGCTAAAAAATATTATTATTCTTGTTTATTATAAACAATGGCATTTCAACTTATAAAAATGTTCATTAGATAGAAATGAATGAATCTTGATAAAAATAATAATTAATTAAAATTATATTCTGTAAATAAAAAATATCCTTTGGCATTCACTTGAATATGCATTTAATTACTTATTATTTTTATCAACATTAATAAATTTGGATGTAATGGAAATTTTTTCAAGCTGAAATATCATTATTTATATATTAAACACGAAAAATAGTATTTTTTAGCATTTTAAACTGCGCGCCAATAGCACTCAGATGCCGTGCGCGACGCATGCGCAGTTGAGTAAGTAACCACCCACACTTAATCCACCGACCTTGAAGTCTGAATGCTAGTATAAATATCATATATGATCATATAATATCTCTGGTATAAGCCATATGATAAGCCTTATGTGGCCTTATGCATAAGGTATAAGGAATGAGAATAGCAGATGATAGCAGATGCGGCAGATGCTAGCTGATGATAGCAGAGAATAGTAGTGAATGGTTCATATGAAAAGACGACGTTAAATGACTTTAAAAGCAATAAATAGAGTTGAAAGACTTGAATAATTATTGCTTGTGTAATATGGCTGCAGAGGAATTCAAAAATGTTGTTGATGAGATAGTTGATTGTGGAATAGAACCTGGGGCATCTGCTGAAACGATGTTAGTTACTACAAATAGTTACGAGGAGTATGAAAAAGAAATGAATAACCGTAAAGATGAGAAGCAAATCAAGGAGAAATCCGAGAAATCGTTCATTACAGTTGAAGAAATGCAAGACGTTAAAGATGATTTCAAAATAAATCAATCAGCTCATCTTGTCCATTTGGATCAAGTGCCTTCATTGGATTACTCTGAAGTGGTACGTGTACTCCTCGTTTATTCACTGTATATATTATATACTGTATACATATATTTATATTATATGTAAATGTACAACTGTTTTTTGTATAGGAAGAAATGGCACATAAGTTCGGAAACAGTAGTTTAGACAGTGATCCACTGAGATGCAAGGTATGGCTTGCACGAAAAAAACATGTTTTTGTATTAAGTCAAGCTGGTAAGCCAATATATTCGAGGTACAGTTCTGAGGACAAGCTGGTTACAGTTATGGGAGTTATGCAGGCTTTAGTGTCATTTGTCCAAGCAAGCAATGACATGATTAGATCTGTTCACGCTGGAGATACATGTTTTGTATTTGCCATAAAAGGCCCACTGATACTAGTCTCCGTATCAAAAACGTTGGAAAGCGTATCACAACTTGTATTACAACTAACGTAAATATTATTTTATAGTTACATATAATTGATGAAAAACAAAAGTTGCAGTGTCTGAAAAATTTGATGCATCATATGAAAAATGGAAAAAAATTTCGGAATAAGGTGAATTTTACGCATAGTTATAAGCAGGTCTTTATTAATTCCGAATTATTCTATATTTTTTCAGATATGTGTATAATCAAATACTCTCAATATTGACACAGACACAGTTGACAAGGGTATATGATCAAAGAAGAAATTTTGATTTGAGAAGACTATTAACTGGTAGTGAAAGACTAATAGATCACTTACTCAATTTTATGGACCGAGAACCAGCATTTTTTCTAGGAGCAGTCAAGTGTTTACCATTATTACCTTCAATGAGAGACTCCATTACCCAAACAATCATTCAAATTTGTGGAAAAATCAAGGTGAGCCTTGAAAAAAAAGAATACAGAATGAGATAGATGTGCATGTTCCTTAAAAAACCACAAAGATGGATTATAATGTTAACTTTTTTTAATTCTAGAATTTAGTGTTTGCAATTCTTTTAGCGAATAACCAACTGGTAACATTAGTTAGAATGAAAAAATGCTTCATACATCCAGCGGATTTACATCTAATTCAAAATTTAGTCAGCAGTTCTGAATCTTTTAAAGCAGCTGAGAGCTGGACACCAATTTGCTTGCCAAAATTTGATGCTAAAGGTTTTATGCACGGACATGTGTCATATTTATCAGAAGACTGTCAGGCTTGTCTGTTGTTACTTACAGTAGACAGAGACGTATTCTTTACTCTCTCGGAAGCAAAAAAAGTAAGTTCTTTCTTGAAATATTTGTAGTCATAAAATTTGCATTATTTTTATAGTAGGATAATTTATATTGGAAGAAGGAAATAGCAGTAGGCAACATTTGCAATAATATATATTTTTCAGTAAACTAGGCCATTTACCTCTGTTCATACGAAACTGAGGTAAATGGCCTAGTTTTAGGGAAAAATATTTTTCATTGCGATCGTGAACTTGGCGAAAAAAAAATTGTTTTTATGCTTATTACCACATGTCATAAAAGTTCCCAACTGTTCTTTTTACAGAAAATTATGGAAAGATTACGTAGAACAAACTGTCTTGAAGCTATAAATGAGTCTATGAATAAAATCTCCATTACTACTACAGAAATTGGGTTACCCGAAATTCGACACATTTTGTATAAATGCAGAACTACAGCACAATTTTGGAGTCCTGGTTTTCAACCACCATACACTACAGATGATGAAATAGAAAGGTATTTTATAATCAACACTTTTTTTTCATATGTTGAATTTATTGTACATATTTACCAATATGTGTACGAATATTACTCTCCCTCTGAGTATTTAAATTTTGACTTTATTAAATTGATTTCAAGGTTACTAGGATCATATCAATGTCTACATCATAGACTACATACATCTAGCCGCCCTTTGAAGTTAATATTTCAGCAACTTGACAAAGAAACTATGCTAGCATGGGTACGATCTTTAATTATAATTTTTTCTCTAAGAAATGGATCTCTTTTGATAGATTTTCATACATT
The DNA here is from genome assembly GCA_032164275.1 of Synergus coniferae. Classification (NCBI taxonomy): domain Eukaryota; kingdom Metazoa; phylum Arthropoda; class Insecta; order Hymenoptera; family Cynipidae; genus Synergus; species Synergus coniferae. Next base: position 9,403,829 of record JAUEJJ010000047.1, on the reverse strand, counting down.
AGTATTTACACATTTTTTTTCTACTTCCATTGTTCTATTATTTACTTGTAGGTTACATCAGGTTTCGAGCTGTATGCAACCTTTGGATCTCTAGTTACCAAGTCAGATGCCATTAATGCAGTCAGTAAAATGTTAAAGTGGATAAAAAAAGAGGAGGAACGATTATTTATTTTGAATCCACCAACATTTTAGAATTCGTAACTACGCAAACGATTATTATACATTTAGTTTTATAAAATACAAGCTAAGACAGGCAGCAAGATCTCGATGTATGTAATCGGTACTAAATTCCTAAAAATTATATTGAAATCAGTTGAAATACTCGTAAAATATTTGGAGTGAAACTCAACAAGAACTGATATTTGTTTATTAACCCTGAATTAGTTTTTATCAATTGGATTAAAAAAAAAATCCATATTTGCTTGTAAATAAAATTTAATGCAATATTTGTACATATAAAGTACAGTTTTTGAAATCGATTGATGAGTGAAAGATGGTGTTAGGGATAAATATATAAATAGGCCTTTGCAGAGTAGCTAAATTTTACTCTGTATATGAAACCGTAAGTAATGAACTTATTTTTTTTGCAGAATGGAATTCTTAATTAGTTCTCATACATTAAGTACATTCTATAAATTACACGTAAAATGTATATTTGTAAAAATCAAATGACTGCACTCTATCACTTATAACAACATTGAAAAGATTATAAGCATCACTTATTATTTTTATTAATCAGAATATATAGTAATGTGATTATTGTTGTTTTTCTAATGATATATGACAAATGAAATGTAATATTTTATATAGGTATTGTTTATAAGTTTTTGAAATGTGAATATACCGTTATACTGTAACATATTTCATAAGTAAATATGTACACTTGAAAAAATTTTTGAATTTCGTACCTTACTTTTTTTTCTTTTATATAAAACACATATATTTCTGTACAAACAATTTGGGATTCAAAATTTTTCAACTTCCGGCATATAAATTCTAAGCATGTACAGCATTCTTGGCACAAGAAAGAAGACTCATATAATTCATCATAATAAAAAAATATATATAAAATGAGATTTTTTTCACATCAAATAAAGAAATTCCATTGACAAGAAACTAAAATCAATCTCATTATCGCTTTGGAGCTCCATCTGTATCCAGGGCTGAAAAATTAAGAAATTAATAATGTCTTATCGCATAATAAATTAAAGTATTAGAAAAATTTTAAATTAAATTTATAAATATAATACGGAAAAAAGAGACATCTATTAGAACTCTGGTGTATACATACTTTTTCCATCACAAGCGACTATTTTGACCTTATCAACAATTGCTACTTCTTGTACTTCTCGAAATTCAACATCATTTAGCATGAACGTCCATACATTGTCACAAAATCTATAAGTGTTTAATTTACCGGCCTGTAAAAGAAGTATGTCGCACATTACTATCAAAAGCTTAAATCTTATAAGTATTGGGTTGAAAGATTTAAGAATGTTAATGTTTTTTCTATATATCATAAATTGCTCTGAATGGATATATTATACCTTAAAGGTGAGTCTTGATTTAACTCTGGTAGCAAGTGCTTGGTTAATAGCTTTGTCAAATTGAAGAAGCACTTTAACAGCCAGCTGAGGTGTAATTTGACCATACTGAAACATTAACATACAGCATTACTAAATATTAATTTTAAAAAATATATATTATAGGGTATACAAGTTACTTTTGTTACCTGAATTAATTCGTCCAGACTTTCTTGTAAAGTATTCCCCAATGTAGTGTTTCGATATAATTGATACGACATTCTTGACAATGTATTTTTGGGAGAATTATACAAAAACTTTTATCAGTGAATAATTATTTATATTTTTATTTAATCTGGAATTAACACAATTTAGACAGGTTAGCAGAGGTTAGATAACAAAATCGCACTAACAGTCTAACACCAGCCCATGGACATAGGAATAGACTATAGAGTTGACTTATGACTGCTTATGACTAGCCATGGGCATGTTGTCATCCATGAATACACCACCTGACACACCACTAACCATGATCCAACCATGGATGTATGAAATATAGGGATGGAACATAAACCAGTTGATGCAGGCCAAACAAGGCTCGGCGTAAGTAAGGGGCATGAAGTCGACACGCCCACTCTAGGGAGGATATTCAGTGCTTGGCCTGTTGGTTTGTGTAGGTTAAAGTGCAGTGTCGCTTGCAAATAGTAGTAAAAAATATAAATATTATGATTTGAAAATGAGGTTCGTTATTTTTTACGTGAAATAATAATGGTCTATTTTATTATTTGCAAAGATTCTACTTTTCTTTCATAGAAATAATATTCAGCATTCCCTTTCAAATAAAGCGCGGCTCGCGCGGCTAATGCGCGTTCCACTAGCCAATCCCGAGTTACCCACCGTAACTTTGTCCCAGCAACCCAAACGATGAACAAGTTTAGTCCTCCACAAAAGAGGGACATTATGCTCCATCCCACTCCATCCCGTTAATTCTTACATCCATGGGCGAGACCCTAGTTTCACTCAACTCTCTATTACGACAAGTTTAGATCAGAGAATTTCAATAACGACAACAAAATTCATATCTCCTATGGCAACAAACAGCAACATATTCCTAACCTACACTGACGTATGTAAATGCGCATTGCGTCTTGCGTCACTTTAGAATTTTAAACTGGGCCTGACTGGGCGTCAATAGCAACCAATCAGATGCCATAAGTAAGTTGCCGCCATAGAAAGCATTTGTTGCCCACGACGAGAGTTTCAAGTTGCCAAACGGAGATGTTGCTATAAAAGAAGTTGACAAACTAGAGATATGTGTGTAATTTGTTGCCAAAGTCGAAATTTTCCGGTTGCCGTAAGGGAGATGTTGCCAAAGGAGAAGTTGCTGTAGAGATTTGGAGAGATTTGTCATTTGAGTGTATATTACTATATTGAGTGTATATATTCAATTGTTTTTGACCTAATTCAGTTAAGGGAAATGCGAATTTGAAAGTATATTATTAATATTTGCAAAGCAATAACATTCAGGATTGGGTACGAATAAATACATTTTTCAATGAAATTTTTCAAGAAGTGTTACAGTGGGTGCACAAGGACATGCATTTATTGACCGTACTTCTATTTATTTTGTGTGAAATCAATGTGCGCTCAAATTTGGGCTATGCTGTTAAAGCAAATACCGCGGATTACAAGAAAGAATTTAATACTGTAGTTAAGATTGGAAAATGCTGCGAATTGAACGAATTACTCAAGGACGACAAATGTATTCCACTGAACGAAACAGAAGAAACACAAGTTTGGCGACCAGAGTTGGTATATGATGGTAGTAGCTCTGGTAGTAGTTTTGGAAGAACGAATCAAAAAAAAGGTAACAAGTGATGCACATATATGTTATAAGGTAAAAGAAGAAATGCAAAATACACCATGTATATTAAAATAAACACACATATAATTAAAATATAAAATTGGTGGTTTTGCAGGGAAACTTCCAAATTATCAGTTAAAAATTGGTTTGCCCCGCTGCCAAAGTGGAGAGCATCAGTGGCACGTATATCATAGCCAGACTGGATCTGATCGATTATCTATTCTGTCATCTGGAAAGCTGAGACATTATGTCATTCAGTCAAACGAAGATGAATTAAACAAAGGAAAAGAGTTTTATTTTGACGAGGATATTGAATCTCAGTCTATACATTACGATTATCCATTTGGACATTACTGTGCAGACAAAGCGATTCTCAGTAGAGATGGAATTGTTACTACATATGCAATGGTATGCGTACCAGAGTTGACGAACAAGTGGGCGGAAACCGATCACTTAATTAAAAATGTTGTTAATCCTATATTTCACGCTATTGCTATAGCTAGCTACCTTGTTGTGGCAGTGGTTTATTTTGTACTACCACAGTTAAGAGATTTAGTTGGAAACTCAATTACTAGCATGAGTTTGTGTCTTACTGCTAGTCAATGTGCCTCAACCGTCAGAATATTTAAAAACTTTGGAAATCACGTTAACTTCTTAATAGCTGGTAAGCACGATACAATAATTCCAATTATTTAAAATAATTTTTGACCAAATTATCAAAGTAGCTATAGTAGTAGATAGATACGTAAAAAATGTACCTATTTGAATTAAAATAAAAAAAAATAATAAATATTTTTAAATTTCAGATATTGTTTTGTACGTATCTCTTCTAGGCGCTTTCTTTTGGCTTAACGCGCTTGGATATTATGTATGGAATACCTTCAGATCAAGAAATGTTTTTCTTCGTGTGACAGACGGTCGGAAGTATTGTTACTATTCAACATATGTCTGGGGCTCAACAGCATGCATAGCAGCTACTGCTATTTTTGCACACTTTACTTTAGAGACAAATAAATCAATAGTTGGTGCAATAGACAATTCTCATCAAGAAAATATTGGATGGCTTGGACTCTCAGTACTCTTTACATCTGTTGGTTTTACCATAATTGTTGATTTATGTTTTGTTATAACAACAGCAAACACAATTAAACGAATGAACACATACGGAAGAATACACCATAAAATGAAATACAGCTTTCGAATGTTCGTTTTGATATTTGCAATAATGAGCTCATCTTGGATAACACTATTATTTTCTCGACTAGAGTACGATGCCTTGATATATTGTCACATAGCAGTTAATTTAGTACAAGCTGTTTTGATTTTATATGTTTGCGTTTTCGGACAGAGAAGGGTAACATTTCTTCTTGGAAAAACGTGCAATTGCTGCTCTTCGACCGAAACTGTAGAAGGCCTCGATTGGGGTGAAGAAATGACGGCAATTAATGCTGGCTACTAGCACACTCTGTAATTAATCAATGAACCGTACTTAAGTGCCTTAGCTAATATCGCCCTAACTCCACGAAAATATCTGGTAGATATAACTATTAGATGTGAAAATGTGTATATTATTTAAAAGACAAGAGCTACGCTAATAATTTTGACTGAGCCATTTGGCATTGCATTATAATTCAGTTAAGGGTATGTGGTAGTTATCATAAGAACAAATTTAGTTTCACCAATTTTACGCTATTAATAATACATATTTTTTGCTAAAACTAGGCCATATACTTTCGTTTCGTACAGATGGATGAGATAGATGACATAGTTTTAGTGAAAAATGTTTCTTATTGTAAATGTAAAGTTAAAGAAATTAAATTTACTCTTAAAATAAGTAACATATGTCCTTAAGTCATAAGATAAACTTTTTTTGTCTTTTCACTGTAAAACAAGGCGTTTCGATAAATTATGGCTATTATAGCCCTATTTTTATGATAAAAAAAAACTGCATCTAATAGTACAAATACTTGTGCCACTGAAGATATAAAAAATATTAATACTCAATGTTTTAATATGTTTATGAACATCAAGAAATTTCTCTCTTTCCATAAGTTTTATGTTTCTATACTATTTTTTATATTCAAGAGCAGGGAATATATTTAAATTATGAAATAAGTTAAGTATAATATTTGTATCTGATTTTATTATAAAAGAGAAAAATTGTGTTAGTAACAACGAATATTTTTAATAAAAACAAATATTTTAAAATAAACGGTTACTAATAATTAAAACGTCGGCGTTACGTTATAATACCTGATAAATTCCTGTCCAAAAATCATGTAATTTACCTAAGGCATTTTATTTTCCCAACCGTGTCCATGCTGGTTGCAATTTGCGTTGCGTCATAAAAGATGCGTCTACAATAGGAAAGTAAATTCGACATTGACATAACGGACATAACGTAACAAAACACAAGAATCAGGGTGGCGTTCCATGAATCCAGAGATCTTTGATCCGGAAAGCGTTGCGTTTTTGCCATAGAGTGGAAACTCATTGCTGATTCTTGGTTGTCGAAAGTTTGGTACACATGTATCATGTATGGGTTATCCCCACGACCCCACATACTGTGCGACCCGATCTCAGGGCCGTCTATGATTAGAGATAGAACTAATTTCAAAAAGGCGCGATCAGTTAAAATTATTTGAATTTAGCGAATTCATCTACAGGTCGGCTTATGAAGATAAGCACGGAAATGATTTGAATAAAATAACACACGAATAGGATTCAAAGAGCTATTTATTAAAGTATTTAGTTGATGCCGAGTGAAAAATCTAATGTCTTGAGCTATAAAGAAATGAACTTCGTCAAGAACGATCTTCCAAAGTCAAGAGTCAAGTGAAATATGTCTACACTTACAGGATTCGCAATGCTGTCCAAGACTTATAGAAGGGTGGGGAAGAGTTTCGAAGTACATAGAATTTGGGGTAATGGGACCTACGATGGGACTTAGACACTCCCAGACGCTACAGTTTTGAGGGAAAACCGAAGTTCTAAATTAGGTTCGCAAATATAATAAAATGTTGAGAGATATTCAGGGTTGGACTGGCCCACACTTTTATGATACTATAGTGTCCTAAACTGGGACCATTTATAGGTACAGGGGGTGTGTGCGCCCAATTCATTTAGTTCTGAGGATTATTTTCCCTACGGTATATTAAATCTGGATTTCAATATTTTATTATTTTTGAACTTTGAGTTCGGAAATGGAAAAAAAATTAAGGTTTTAATAGTCTCCTAAACCAAAAATATCTCTCTTATGGTGCAATCCCATGTCGGCAGAAAACGTCGGAGTAAAGCAGAAACTCATGAGAGTGAAAGAGACAAACAGATCTGTCTATCTCTCTCACTAACATGAGTTTCTGCTTTACGTCGACGTTTTCTGCCGACATGGGATTGCACCATTAGTCTAAATGGTCTAAATGTATTTACTGCTTTTCTCGAGGATAATCCATGGGAAATTCCCATACTATAGTTTCCTCGTTACATTACATGGGGAAATCCAATAAACTAATTCGAAATATTCGTTATTTTGAACATAAAATAATGGAAACGCAGCATTTATTCTTATAATTAACTTATTTCTAAAGTCTCTCAATTTAAATCTATTATGCCTTTCTAACTATATCAAATATAAATTCTTTGTTTTGATTGGTCCAGTGATTCTTAAAACAATGATTGGTTTAGAAGGGAGAAATGCTAGAAGTGAATAAGCCTTTAGTTTCGTGTATTTCTGCAATAAAGATCAGCACACATGTGCGCTCATCACAATATGGCGAAGAGATTTTGCTCTTATGGGACCAACTACTTACTCTTATACTTTGCTTATTCTTTTTGAAAATGGTGATAGCGGTAGTAATAGTATGGCCCAGTCCCCATAGTAGGGCCAGTCTGGTATAGGGCCTGCATGCGCATTCGGTATGTACTAAACGATCACTTTCAAACTACGCGCTTATACTACATTCATCAGTGTAGGTTAGGAATTTGATGCCGTAGGAGAAATGAATTTTGTTGCCGTAATTAAAATTGTCCGGGCAAAACATGTTGCCCAGAGAGAGTTAAGTGTATATGCAATTTGAATTTTCCCGCCGCCATCTTTGTAACATTGAAATGTTTCACAAGACTGAAAGTTTCATGAAACTTTTCATTGGACTAAAGTTTTATGACATTTTACAACCCTACCAAGTATACATCCAAAAAGCCTACTTCTTTTACTTGTGAAACAATTTTTAAATAATTAATAGAAGATTCGTCGTTGATCTTCTTGGCAAAATGTCACTTTCCTTAATTTTGCGTAATACTTCAAAGCTTCTCAGTAAGTATTATGTCATTTTTTGTAAGTTTTGTACAGAGATTATGTAAGGATTTATAAGAAACTTTGTTTAACATAACAAAAGTTTGTGGCATTTTTCTTTAAAAAAATCTACTGAACATTAAGACTTTGTTAAGATTTTTTTAAAGTAATGTTATCAAGGAGAAACTTTATTATAATCTTCTAATTGAATAACATTGTGTTTTTATACTTTAGATCAAAATTTGAGGCAAAATGAATACATTACAGCACGGTCATATTACAATAATTTAAAGTCTTTTAAGAAATTAATTCCAGTGGAAACTCTTTTACATCGATCTTCAACACAGGTATAACTTACACTTTTTTTAACACTAGTGTTCTTTTATATTTTGTCTGCGAAAATTAACTTTTTATCTACGCATAGGATACATTATAGATGGTCTGTATGTAATTAATTTAATTAATACAATTGTTATTATGTGTAGTTACCTAAAACTTGTTCAAGTTTGTTACTTGGTCCTTCGATATCAGTTCCATGTCGCATGGCAAGTTCCAGTGCAGATCATGTACGTTTGTGGCAAATTGAAAGAATTACATCGGCAGCATTACCAGTACTCTTACCTGCCTGTCTTATTTTGGAAAGCCCTTTAATTGACAGTTTACTCGCTGTGCTGGTTGTTATGCATACTCATTGGTAATTAACTTGAAAATGATATAAAAACTTTATTTACAGTGTGTGTACAGTAAACGTTACACAAATTTTAATCAAATTGTAATTTTTTATTTGATATAGGGGATTGGAAGCGATTGTAGTTGATTATGCGCGGCCTATCGTAGTGGGAACAATTGTACCAAAGGTTTTACATCTTCTGCTGAATCTTTTGTCAATAGTTACCCTTGCGGGTTTGCTTGTTCTCGTATACAATGGTCCTGGAATATCGAAAACAGTGAAAAATATATGGGCGATTGGTAAAGAAGAATCACGTTAGTATGTTACATGCTTAATTAAGTTGTTTATAATTTTTCATGTAGAAATTCATGCCAAAATTATATGTAAAAATAATATTCTGGATGACTTACTATGAAAAAATAAATAATAACTAGTGAAGAAATTAACCATTTGATTAATATAATACCTACATATTTTAAAAGAATAGAATTTAAGAAAAAATCCTACTTGAATATATTTAACAAACTTTCCTAACTCTATACTGGTATCTATTAAAGGCATTCAAGAGCTTAGAAGAAAAAAAATTAGTGTAGAATGGCACTTAAACTTCCACCACAATTATAAAATTTCATGATAAAAAATCACAGACTAAAAAAAACCGCAGTTATTCTTGCGTCCACTGATGAGCGACTGTAATTTCCTTATAACCAAAGAAATGGAGAAATTATTCATGAACTATAAACAGTGACATTGAGCCAAAGATCATTCTGTCCTTTTCTATCATCTTTAGGTTAAGCCTGATGGAATATGAAAGACATCAGTGTATAGAAAAACTCTAATTCTATCAAATTTTCAGATGGAAATTTACTTGCGCCTTTGAAGGTAAAAAAGGGAAAATTTAAGAGGGCTGGGTACAGGGCCTTTTTGGAAGGGTTTCGTTAAACCCTATTTTATCCAAAAGTATACAGTAAAAT
>JAUEJJ010000047.1:9346855-9372437 GCA_032164275.1 Synergus coniferae | reverse complement strand
TACATGGTAGTTTTATGAATAACAGAAAATAATAACTAATAAAAAAAATTAAACAATGACGGAGACAGCTGTCATTTCTACAAAAAAATTTTTGTTTAATTTTCCCTACGTCACCCGATAGCTATTACCTTTCTAAATGAGCAAAACAAAAATTGTATTTTTCAGACAATGTCTAACAGAGAAACTAGGTACACCATCAGCAAGGATTTAAAAAAAATGGTCCTACTTATTGGATTATATCTCCGCCATTTTTTAATTTTTTTAATTCGTTCTTATTTCAAATTATACATAAAAGTACTATGTATATATGTAAAATAGCAATTATTTTATATACTTAATGACTGCGTTAAAGAAAATGCTTTTTTTATACCTATTTTCCCGAGCGCCAGGATGGTGTAACCCCTTAATACTTAAAAATTGTACGTTTTTATCTCTATAGTGTACTTTTTTTATCTCTATACTTTCCAACAAAGGGACTTAAAAGAAAAGTTTTCAAGCCAACATTGATGAAGTCATGTTACGAGAATGAGACACAACGGAAATTTACTAATATTTTATCTTAAAAAAAAAAACACCTAAAATAACTGTGCATGTATAGGCATCTGATTTCTTAAATAAATAGAATTGAAATTTAAAATTTCTTTTATTAATACTATTCATCATTCTTTATAAAAGAAATTTATGTTTAAAATTTATTATTAGAATGAATTTAATGTTTGTGGATAATGTAATTTACGGGAAATTTGTAACGTTCTGTGAATAAAAGAACTTTTGGACGAATAGGCGAATTTTATAAACAGAATGATAAGCGCTCTATCGTGAAAAAAAAAATGTATGTACAAAAATTGAAATTTCTATGTAAAAAGCGCCTTAAAGTCATCCTAAGGTCCTTCTCTTTGCGGAACGTTAAATCTTAACACAATAAAAACTTAAGGGTAATTTTTGTTGCAGGTAAAATTAGAACGATTTTTAATTTATCTTGATTGAGATTAAAATATCACTCGAACATAGAGTACAAAATGCTGAGCACACGGGGTATGGAGTTTCAACTTCGTGGGGTATGAAATGTATTTCCAAGTACGAATTGAACACATTTCTCCGCGTATAATATACTTCGGAGAAATGTGTTCAATTCAAACTTGGACATCTGACGTCCTTTCATACCCCACGAAGCCGGCATTTCGTACCCCGTGTAGGTACACACATAATCAGCATTTAGTACTCTACGTTCGAGTAATAGTTTAATCCGAATCAATACAGAAAAAAAAGGTCTAGTTTATGTTACAGGTTTAATTTAACAATTACCTTAATTTAAGTCCCCTTTTAGACTTAACGCTAGATTTAAGTCCATCTGGTCTTAAAGTAAGACCGTTTTAGTCTTAAAACAAGACTTTGCGCTCTTGTTTTAAAACTAAGATGGGCTTAAATCTAGCGTTAAGTATAAAAAGGAACTTAAATTAAGGTAACTTACATCAGTTTAAATTAAGCCTGTAACATAAACTAGACCTTTTTTTTCTGTGAAGATAAATTAAACACCGTTCTAATTTTACCTGCAACAAAATTTACCCTTAAGTTTGTACTGTGAATTAAATGCACGTGTATGATTATTCCAGTAAAATCAATTAAGTATTGCAATGTTAAAAAGTAAGCCAAGCAACATCTCAAAGCAGATGTAAGAACTAAAACGTGAAAGAATACCTATACATATTTCATGTGATACTTTATGCACAAAGACCCAAAAATACCTTCTTTTCGTATTGTGAATTAATAGTTTATGAGAGTACAAGATAGTACATGAGAGTATTGACATGTGCACATGGAAAATAGCATATTTATTCTATGCTAGGCCTGTTTTATTGCGGGTGAGAATTGAGATATTTTGTCAATGTAGAATATGTGACTCTTTTGGGAATTAGATGACGTTTGAATTAATCACTTCTTTCCATTGGGATTAATGTAAAATGTAGCTTACGACTTATAACTTTATGCATCTAAAAGAATAATATGACGTTAAGGCATTGTCATGCAACATTATTGACAGTCAAAATCTACTGGGATCATGCAAAACAATTTGGGCATCTATTGTACCGATCGAAATTCATTAATTTGTTGATTGTGTTGACACTATAATTTGTTTCTATGTATTGTGAGTTATAACTCTTACTTTGTTTTGTATTATATGTATCGTTTGTACAGTATAGTCAATTTGTAAAAATTATAACAAAGATTACAAAGCAACAATTAACAAACAACAAAAAGTAGGGAGAAACCAACTTTTCCTAACAACAGTTTATATTGTAACTGCTTTAGATTAATGGGTTACTTATACACCAAAGCATATTCAGCAGTTACAAGATATTAGTGTCTCATGACTTATCCACGTGAACGTTATTCACATATCGAATAGTGAATGCTTTCTATTATTATATGGGTAACAGTCTTTTATGCCTCACCCTTACGTATCTCAGATTTTTTTTTTTATGGAAAAGTCCGTAAATTGATTTTCATTATGTATTGAGCACGTTTTTTTTCTTGCATAAAAGTATCGATGAAACCTGAATTTTTAAATTCTGGGTTGTCTAAATTTTATTTCATATTATAAAACTCTATGACCTAATAATCTCCTTGAGATTATTAGGGGACAGTTTCTATTATTTTCATAACTGCGTCTTTTGAAGATATTTCTTGTAATTAAGTTTTTACTTATTTGTGCTTTCAGTGAATAACAACGTTACACAATTGCTTAAATGTGAGGACGCTGAAAAGTAACTAAAAAACGAAAAAAACAAATAAAGTCATCTAAATGGAACATGGTATGACTATGTGATTGTGGTTACTATAGAAGACAAAGTGAATCAAAGAAGGAAGCAAAGCAAAGGATTGTGAAGACGATAGTTGGGACTTGGGATCGTGCACTGTGCTCATCGCATTGTACCTATCGAGTGCTCCATGTCATTTGTAATTAAGTTCCAGTTACACGGATCAATTATAAAGATTCAAGTTTAGGGTACTCGCGTACTTGGTTCTTAAATTGACGTAATACTTCGAGTATCACAATCATATTGTTAGTATGCTATATTCTATCCATTCTGAACTTGAGTTTTTACTACGCATAATTTTTACTTGATTCCATTTGACATGGCACAGTCGATCATATATAACACTATGTGGTACATAAAACAGTCGATTGAGCGTATTTGATTTAAAGTACCGAGAGTAATAAAACGTATTTCGAAGCACCCAAGCTATTCTGAAGTATCTTTTGCAATTGCGAATAAAGTACAGCATTTCCCATGCATATATTGACGATGTGTAGCAACTCCAAACGGCGTGCTAATTGTTCGTAATCGCAAAACATACTTCAAAATAGCTCAGGAGCATCGATTTGTGTCGCAATAATTATCCGTAAAGACAAATTTTCAAATTAAATGAGCTTACTTACGCTCGAAGCAATTTCTGCTACGACAGCATAAAATGCCATATGTATCAACTAATTGAAAGCTTCGTGTAATTGAGCTCTATGGTATACAACGACCCATCAGAATATAAATTTAAAACTGTAATATTGTTTATCTGGTTTTGAAGGTCATTAGACAGAATAAATGTTCATGTATGTACGACTATATTATATATAACTATATAGAGTATCTAGGCCATTTTCTAGTGGACATTCACATAAAGTTATGAAAAACTTTAATACTACTCTCCTAATATGATTAACATTTTTTTAAAGATTTTTTTTACGTAATCTTTATGGAATCTCATAAAGATTACGTTATGGGTGAATATAAAATTTAAAACTATAGTTCAGATTTCCGTTGAGAGACTGTATATGGATACCAAGTATGCTGAACCGACTGATTTTGTTTTCACTTTATCACTGCATATTATTATAGAAATATAGAAACATGAAAGAGAGGTTGTCCTTAATATATGTATTTTTATTTTTCTAAGTTTCTGATATCAGACTGATATACTTCTTTGAAATGTTGATTCTAATTTTTCGTCAAGATGTATGTATACATGTCTTAAAGCCATGTAATAAGTACACCACGTGATCCATTACCGACAATTATTATATTTTTAAATATTTTTTTGATAAACTAACGTCCATACAAATTAAGGTATTGGGTTGAAAATTTGAGAAATTAAATTAAAAGGTACTAGGGAACCTTTTATTTTCAAATTCTCAACTCGATACCTTAATTCTTGTAGACGTGCGTTTATCCGCAAAAAATTTTTTTTTAATTTTTTGTGACAAATGTAAATATTTAGGACTAAATAAACATACCTTGGCATATTTTATTTAATTTTAGTATTTGGTATTTTAATACATAACGTAAATTAGTCGGGTTTTCAATTTCCCAAGAAGTGAAGAATGAATAATAATGTGAAAAAAGGAAAGTTTTCAATTGGATTGGGGAAAAAGCTCGGGTCCTCTCGACTGCCCTAGCCACTGAGCAAAACAGCAGGATCCAACAACTTCTTTTTTCACAATCCATTTTCTTTCTTTTAAAGCTTTAATATTACTATTGAAAATTTTAAATTGAAAGCAATATTCACAAAAATGATTAGGACAACCTCTTCTACGACAAATTTGAAAAATTGAAACAATAGTCAGCTGCTAAATGAATGTCCACGGTGCACAGGAATCAAAGGTAGATTGATGAGCTGTTTTCTGCAGCTACATCAGAGGAAAAAGAGGGTTGTTCGACGTGATAGGTTGAGAAGGTGGTGATGGGACGGGTACCTGGATTGGGCAAATTGCCACTATGGTCTTGGTCTTGGTCTTGGTTGTTGTCTTGGTCCTCAATGTCTGCGTCGTCGTTGTCATCAGCGAGCGATTTGCAATTGCACGAAGAACGTCGATGGGTCTTATCGGCATTCCGATGATGTGCCGCCTGTTGCCATCTAGCATCTTCATCACTGCTACAGTTCGATGAGAAGGAAAGGGAGGAACTTGCACGAGTGGGACTGGGTGAAGGAGTTGAAGGAGTAGAAGCCGCGCACCAGTGCGCATGGTAGCACGAGTACATTGATGACGAATCACTTGATGTTCGGACATCACAGACGCCTTGGGAACTGGATGATGATTTTTTTTCGGAACTAGGATTATGGTTATGGTTACAATGGTGTTGTTGCTGTTGTTGGTGGTGGTGGTGGTGTTGATGATGGTTGTGGCGATGATGACGTTGGTGATGATGCTGACCTAAGCAGGCTGCTGGCTCTGCTTCAGACTTGTCCGAGTCCTTCCACTGCCTGTGATGGTCCTTGAAGGTCTTGTGTGACGGAGTGACAGGAGTGTTTGGTGGGGTGTCCGGACCCCCTTCAAGGCTCGAGTTCTCCCCGTCCACTGACGTTTGACCTATCCATCACAGCCCAGTCCCAATCTCCTCGCGATCATTTTTACACGACTCGCTCAACTAATATTGCATCCTACGCAAATGCCTAACGACAACGCTGACAAAACCGAACCAATACAACTCAAAAAATATGTTTCAGAGTACTTAATGCCATATGGTACTATCAACATTTTTCACAATTATATATAGTAGTATTTTTAAAAGTGTAATCTTGGGTATTTCAATCGATCACATTGATCAATTAATTTAACTAAATTCTGCTGCAAATCGACGATAGATGTAAAAAAAAAAATACACAATGCAGTCAATTAACTTGTACAATTTAGTATCTGCATAGAATTTAACCCATTATTTATAAGAAATATTACCTCCGTTCATGTGAAACGGGGGTAAATGGCCTAGTATTAGGAAAAATATTTATTATTGCAAGCGTAAAATTGAGATAACTAAATTTGCTCTTATGGCAATTACCACATGCCCTTAATAATAACAGCACATTAGATTTTAAACAATAATGTCTATTACAATATTATGTTTATATTATTATTATATAGTATAAACATATGTATTTTTAATTAATTCTAATAAAGAATGGTTTCAATAAGGCCGACTTTTGGGATAAAACAATAATTTTTTCCTTTGAAATAAACACTCTAAAATGTTCTTATACTTTTGGATTTATACTTTCGGCTGTAAATAGGGAATACACAATAAATATTTGATTTTAATTGAATACACTTTCAGATAGATGTTGACCGCTTTTCTGAAAACAGTTAACGGCACATCTCTACCCGAAAAATTATGTATGTAATTTGAATCAAACTTTTATGTACCTCTATATCCAAAAACCGGCCTCACATTGACACTCTTCGTTTTTGTCTTTAATTTTCTTAAGGATATTATATGGCACTCATCAGTCGAGTCAGAAAGAAAGTGAGTTTAATGATGTTCGCTTTACTAAGTTAGTTACTTTGCAAACAGTAAATCTTTCAATAATGATCGTGACAAATAATAATATTTAAAAAGACATTGGATAAAATATAATATTTATATATATATATTTCGAATATACATATGAAAAATATAACTACTCCAAAATGTGATCGAGTGGAATGACCCAATTATAAAGAACCAAGTAGTTTCTACGTTTATATTATATTTATGTATTTGAATGAAAATCATTTAAATATCAATCAAATAAATATCTATGAAGATATTCGCTTTCTATTAAGACCTCGTAATAAAAGGTGTGTTTGCTTGTTAAAAGGTCTGAAAGACAAAGTTTGAAATTGTCTACAAAGGTAGAAATGAAATTTCACAATTTTATTTCTAAAGAAACTAGGGTAAGAGTACCAATTTTTAGCACCTTCACCTATTTTTGGCGCCCCCTTCTAATTTGTTTAGAATAATAGGAAAATGCAAATATTTAACGTAGTCTATTCAAGATACTATCATGTGAGCAACATATGGTAAAAATTTGCATTTTCCTATTATTCTAAAAAAATTAGAAGGGGGTGCCAACAATAATTGGTGTTCTTACTCTATATTACTAAAATGTGATTAGAACTTTAACGTTTTGCAGAAAAGTCAAGTTATAACCTTTTTAAATTGATATCTAAACTGAAAATAAAGTTACCTTGCTTTTTATCACTCTTAAAATCAATTTTTTTATGATAGGACATTGAATGTATTTGGTGTTAAATAAAACTAGCAACTGCAAATTGTGAGACCAATTTGAAAGAAAAAGTTGACAGAACATCAAAACATTACTTTAATCTATTTTAGTCTTTTACTGGCTTTTCTCTTATTACCTTATCATTTAGCCAAATACTGAACAATCTTTTATTGTCACAAGGTCTTCACAGAATTATGATAGGTTATTAATTAAGTTTCGTTATACTCTTATTCACAACAAAAATTCTTTTAATTAACTATGTTTGAAATATATATGACTCTATTGTATTCTTAAATACTCTGAAACAATTTAAAGGAATAAAAACTTGAAAATAAGCATACAATAATCAACAAAACAATAATAACTGAACGAAAATGAAGCCATCAAAAAGAAAAAAAGAAACTAGAAACGAATGAGCAAACAAACGGCCAAAAGGAGTCATAATAAAACGCAACGAAAATGAGCAAAATTAAATAATAACTTGATGAAAACTGATTAAATAATAAAATCAAATAAACCTATGCAATGACTAATTGGAGCTTGGTGACCACAGTAACCCAAGCAACTCTTTGCGTCATCCATTCGTCACATTTGGAGTTAAACTGTACGCTGAAACGCGTGGACACTGGACAGTGGACACTGCATCTCATGTCCACACAATGCTTTAACGATCAACAACTTAATAAATCTTCGGTCGATACTTTTACTCGCGCAACAAAAATATCATGGCACGTATGCCTTTTAAGACTCGGAAAGTTTCGTAAACAATTTAGACAGTGCATGTGTATGAGCAATTGTTAATAAAACAACGAATAAGGTAAAGGGAGAGGGTTAATGTGGTCCAAATAACCGAAAGCAAGCAAAGCCACACCACAATTACAAGCTCTTCATAAGGTAAAAGAAAAAAGAAAAAAAAAAGAAAAAGAAAAAAATCTTTTAACCGAACATAATAAGCGTATACTACAGATAATTCTCAATTATTAAACAGTGTGCATCTGTGTCGAAGTAGACTCGTTCAGATTTAGATAAATACTAGATATATTTTACGGTTCCAAGTGAATGGTACAATAAGTAACCTTTAATGAAATCAAAAAAATAGTTCCCGTAACAATATTAATTTATTTTAAGTAAATAGTGCAATAATTGAAGAAATTGTTTACATGTATTAATTTAAATATACTGTGAGACAGTATAAATATGATTTAAAATGTGAAACAAATTACATATTAAGAAAAACTAAAATGTTAATAAATAGTATATCCATCAGAAACGAGTCATGCGACGATTAGTTGCACAGCTTTTGCATAATTTATGTAGTAGTAATACTGTTATCCATTAGAGCCATCAAACTTTATGACATTTGAAAAAAAATGACTCCAAAAAATACTGACCCATGTTATTATCACTTCTTGTTAAAATAAGAAAATCCTCTAAATAAATAAACGTTAGAGGTCTCAAAATAGATTTATTACAGATTGACTTGATTTCTAAGCAAATATGAATACTTTATGAATCAAGAAGCGTTTTTAGTTCAACACAAATGCAGAATATGAACGAGTAAGTACTATTTATAATTAGTACTATTGACAGTTTATATTACAAACTGAATTTAAGAACAAGTTAAACGCGATGTTAATTTATTGAAGGTTTTCGACCCATTGCCATAACAGCTCAAACTAACGCATACGCTAACAATAATTTATAAAGTCAGAAAAAATAGAGCCATAATTAACGTTAATGAATTTTGAAGGTAGAAGCAATGACTTTCTTATAAAAAAAATAATAATAATAAAGTAACTATTTTTAGACAAAACAATAATTACATGCCAAATTATTTTGTTTCTAAGAAATACATTGCGACACCCTTCAGATATTAGTAAGATTAATTATTATTCTCTGTTATTATTGTTCGATTTTGTCTGCTTCAATAAATCTTGCTTTAGTTTGAAGTTATGTCGAAATGTCATGTCGCATATCCTTGAAGAATATAAATATTAAAATAAAAAGGGCATTAGGAAAGAAACTAAGGGTATAAAGTAAAGAGCGTTAAAACATGTTATACTCATTACCACCGAGATAAACCAATAACAAATGTGTACAAATTAATATATAAACAATTAATTAATTAATTAATTAATCATTTGAAACTATCTAAGAAGAAACTTAATTTCAAATAAGTGTATTTGTTTTGTGTTGTGTTAAGTATTTTTCGGTATTATTTTTAACGAAAATTCTATGAATGAAAATTCTAAGACATCATACACAAAAAGTCAGTCAAAATCAGAAAGCAAGAGTACAAAAAAGTCCCTGTCGAAATTAATGTTGCACGCGTTTCAAAAATTATTGAAAACAAATTCTATATTATAATTGTGTACCCGAGCCTTAATAAATTAATTTAAATAAAATATCGCTTCCAAGCATTACTGTACGATATACGAGACGTCAGGTACGTGTAATTACGAAAAGAATACTTTCTTGGACCCTTGCCTACATGTTTTTCTGCTGATACGATAAAAAAAAAGACAAAAAACAGATATGTTGTAGAATAATATGAGAATGTAAGCGAAACTTATTACGATTAAATAAAGTACTCACTGTTATTAGCCATTAAATTCTCGTGTAATTTGTCCCTCTGGTCCTCCAAGACCTCACCCAAATAGGTTGCCACCTTACGCGTCACCTGCTCGACAAATGCATCCAGCTTACCAAGATCATCCGACAAACCTACCAGTTGATCCAGTGTCCCAACTTTTAAGTCAGGAATGTGAAACTTGTAATTATCCGACAATGAGTTCTGTTTTGACGTCAAATTATTCATTGTCTCCCACGTTTGTTGACAAGTTTTGTCACCTGGTGCCGATATCAACCAATATTCTGTCATTTTGCTTGGAATCAGTCAAATGCCTGAACCTGCCACGTCTGAAATACAAATTGCAAAACTTAAACTCAAATAAATTCAATAACTAATGCAATTCATTTTGTTATTCCAACTTGAAATTTTTACCTACTTAACTGGTAAGTATAGTTTCAAGTTTAAATATTCCACGTTTGAGGAGATAATTGCAGTTTAAACCTGTAATTTTTAGATTGTAAATTCGCAAATTGACTTTCTTTTATTTCTATTGTATTTTCAACACAGGAAGATTATAATGAATAGGGGTAAAACTGTCACCATTAAAAATTGATTATGGAGCTGGTCATATGTTTGATTCCAAGACGATTAATAATAAGTATGTATGTACCGAGGATGAAAGCAGCAATAAACATTATTGATAACTAAAGTAAATAATAAAATGTAAAATGTATTGCTGAAGACAGGTATGAAAGTGATTAGGGTAGGGGGTGTGGCAGTTGCAGAAACTGTCATTCCAAATTGTGATACGATTATATAAGTAGGCGCGCTTCATCCACGTGACAGACATGGCTAGTGGATACTGACAACTTAACTGGCATACCTATAATATAATGTACCTTTGATGTAGTTGTGTAAACTGTAGACGTGTTGAGTGCAGATTTCTACCAGAGAAGGCCCGGTGCCATTTTAAAAATACAGACAGAATCCAGCAAGATGAAATATCTTTTAATTTACCAAATAACCTTCAAATGCAGGACATAAGGAGAATAAGAAATTTATCGCTTATCCAAAGAAATAATAACTAAGTAAGCGAATGTCAATTGGTCTCTCAATGGCGTCCAAGCATTCACAAAATCAATAATCGCAGTGACTAGACTTGCCTTGGGGCGCGCGATTTTCCGACCCAAAAAATATTGCTCCTAGTAGCTCAAAATATCGTTAATATTTAATTTTTTAACGAGATCAAATAAACTCATTTGCCCTTTAGTTTTCTCTTGACATAAACTGATGACGGAAATCATTTTGCTTCCGCCCATGAAACACAAATTTCCAGTCGAACTCATTTAAAATTTTAACAATATTTTATTCTTTTATAATTGGTTTGAAAAAAATATTACATACCTACTTCGGATATTGAAATCAGCACTTCCCGATGAATTCGGGATGATTGTAAATCTCTTTCAAAATAAGAAGGGATTTAGTTGATTATTTCTTCGTCGCTAAAACCATTGTAGCCTTCTGCTCTTGTGATCTACTCTCACGTGACAGACGTGCTCGCGACTCGCCCATGCACAACTAAACAAATCGGATGGAACTATTGGAACTGCGAACAACAGCTGACCTGCTGACTGCGTTACCAACTTGCCAACCATTAGGCAATAACTTTTTTCAGATAATCCTCGTTTTCTGAAGGAATTTTGAATTTCAATTGAACAAATAAACTCACAGTTACCTTCATAAATGATGCTTCTAACTTGAACATCTTTAATTTTGAGTCCCGATTATTTATACTGTGCTTGCGCGTTCATTTTTTTTCGTGCCACAGTTGTTCAACTTGATTAGGGTGCGCGCGCATCTTTTTGACTTACTGGTGGAAAAATTCTCCTATTGGTTACAATTTTACACGCACAATTCAAACTCGAATTAATTTAATTCGATTTTGAATTGCAATACATCAACATGGATCAATAAGGATTATTTTTAATTCTAAGTTACAAATAATATACATATATGTATAGAGATATTTATTTAAATAAAACTAATTAAAAGTCCAGATATGTTAATCGCCCAACGAATGATTTTATTTTGGTTAAAGTCTTGTTTAATTAGTGCGAATGACAGAGAAAATACTATCTACGTAATTTCTTAAGGTGCCATCCCCATAACATCACAAAACGGCGAGGTAAGCAGACACTTATGAAAGCGAAAGAGACAAACAAATTTGCCTTTCATTTTCATGAATTTTTGCTTTACACCACCATTTTCTCCTGTACATACCTAAGAGGCCAAGGCACATAATATGAATTTGCATCTATAGGTCGCAACGATTCTCGATTGCAGTCTTTATGTCAAAAGTTGCTTTTACGTATAGTAATTGCTTGGATGACTCTGCGCAACCTACCAATAGTTCGCTTTCTTCGTGCACGTTTCGTGCCACACACGCCCCAGCGATTAAATACAAAAAATAAAATTCCACATACTAAGATTGTTATAATAGCATAACTTTGCAGTCTAACATTCAACCATTCTTTAGAGTTTTTGTTATCTAATGTTGAATCTTGAACTATATTGTAGGAATCCATTTGGTCCAAAGTATCACTAATGACTCCTCCACCTCGTCTCCTAATCCACGAAGGTTTTGAGTTTTGTGGCAATGGAACCATAGCGACCAAAGAATCGCCTACTGATAGCAATTTCTGTGATTTATAGGAATTTCTGTAATTAAGGAAAATAAAATAATGTATTAAGAATATTAAATTCAGCTTTGCCCGTAGATTTAGTAGTTACATATGTGAAATGTATATAAGGAAATAATTAATAAATTTCTTACACTGGAGGTGTTTCGTTAAGTGGATTAGGTGTAGCGAGTGGCCCAATGGGGCACGACATCAAGGGACGAAATCGCTGTTCTTCAACTGTTTCATATTCCACTACTTTACTGTGTTGACTCAAATGACTGCTTTCCATTCGTTTTGGTAATTCTTCCAAGAGGGAAGGATTTCGTTTTGCTGATGCTTTGTGTCGACTTTCTTCTTCTATAAAAATTGAAGGTATACGTGCTGTGGTTGCATATTCCAAAATAGCGTCCAACATCCAAAAACACGCTAAAACGGAAAATATTATTTTTCAGACTAAAGACTTTTGATATAGTAAAAATTGTGGAGAAGTTATAATTAACTTTCATAAACGTACGTTTCTGTAAATGACTATCATCAATACAATTTGAATCTCCATAAACTACTAATCTGCCCGCAACAGTACTAGATTTTCCATTGACATCATTTTTAATATCTTTAATATCGTTCATTTCATTATCTGGAGTATTATCAACCTTTTTATTCAGGCTATGACTCTCTGTTTGCAGTAAACCTAATATTGCTGACCATTTAGTTGATTTGACATCTGTTTCTGACAAAAGTTCTTGGCCTTGATCATGTAACTCGGCATGTAAAACGAAACCTTCTTTTGGAAACCTTAAAATAAAAAATTCAAAAACATTGTATCTTTTACGAAGTCTCTACTAATAGTTTTCAGATTTAAGTGTGTAATTTATTTACCGAGATATGGTAGTTCCAGATGCATATATCACTGGCGGGTGCTGTCCTAAAACAAATTGTCCATCCCGAACATTACTGCTGAATGCTATACCCCAATTGGTGTAAAGCAAATCATTTAGTGCTGGTACATTGGCACCCCCCGTATCTGGAACCCACCATTGTCGAGTATTTTCATCATAAAATTTGACCTTCTTCATAACAGTCACGTTATACCAATCGGCAAACACTACTACCGATAAGCCTTCTTCTTCCACATCTCTTTTTAATTTTGCTACCTATTGGATAAGCGAGATTATTATTTGGATTAATACATAATGCATTCTTTTTTCATGTAATCAGATAATTTTTCTTACAAACCTCTTGAGGAAAAAATTCTTCTTCGCTGTCAACAATAAGTAATGTACCATAATTTCTTGCATCGAAGCAAGTAAATGGGGTCCCTAACACCTCTAGATAATATCCAGCGTTTCGTAAATGCTGGTACATATCCTTAAAATTTGTATGAATATGATCTCCGTTCCAATCGAGAGGATCATTTTTAGCCCTTAAATCATCTCTGGGAAAGTAGCCTGGTGGATAACGCAAATTGTGAAACTGATCCCATAAAATTCGTTTACTGTAAAATATGAAAAAAAAATTCATTAATATTTATTTGAAAGTTCTTTAATACTTAAACAAAATAAATATTGAAACCTACATTCGGGGTGGTGTTGGTATAACTTTTGTTTTTAACGATAACTCAACAGTTGACCGGCGTGGTTCTTTCTCTCCTGCACTAGGTGGAGACTCTATTGTTAGAGAGATATGTCCTAAAAAACATATGCATGTAAAAGATAATCCAATAAAAAAATACAGTTTAATATTGCAAAAAGTACCTCGAGCAATTCCGTTCCAGTCGCTCGCTGAAGCTGGAACTGTAATCGCAACTGCGAGCCAACCTGACCATGGCCAAAGAACGTCGCAATGGGTCAGCGAAACATCAATTTTTTCCCCATTACCATCACGGGCGTAAGGATGCCATTTTATATCCGCAACATGACCAGATACCCCCAAACCATTCAGTATAGTAACATTAATAATCGTCGGCATTCCCGTGTGATAAATGGCTTGAGTGCAATATGGCCACATGTACTGACATTCCGTTAGATCAATATAACTAAAATACAAATATACACCAACAAATCTTTGCGAATGTTTGGACATCGTTTTATCAAATTTTATGTTCTATAATCACATACCTGGGACTTAACGTCGCAGTAGGTGTGTAAGATCGCAAATAATGAAAAGCACGTAAAAGATCTAAACGTCCTGCACCTTGTTCAAACATACCGACTCCTGGTAATCTTCGTGCAGATCCTAATAAAGCTTGTTTCATGCTTGCCGGTGTTATCTGAGAATTTGTTGAACCTTTAGTTTGTAATATAGTTTGTACCTGTACATATCTAAGTAAAGTGATTTTAAAATAGGCCTATTTTTGGTAGTTGATGCCTTACTTCCTTACTAATTTCTATTTTCTAATCACACCTTTTCGTCCAGTTTTGATGACCCTTCAGAGCTGAGGAAACCACTCGCTAATAGTGCCACAGCACCAGCAACAACAGGACTAGCCACTGAAGTACCCGACAGCGTTCTACAACCACTCTTTAGAGCTGATCCCCGCACTCCTGAGCCATAGGTTACTAAATCAGGCTTAACTCGCCCATAACCGTATGGTAATTCCCACGTAGTCATACCGCGTGAAGAAAATCGAGCAATTTGATCTTCCCAGTTAATACCACCGACACCAATTACATCCATCTGATCTGCAGGATTATTTAACGTACTGAAAAGAATAAGTTTGTTACTTACACTTGCTGTGAAATAAATTAAGGACTTAAAATAAATCAACGCTGTCACAAAACTTGAATAACTCACCCATATAAGGGTCCATCATTGCCAATAGCAGATACCATAATAACACCATTAGCAGTTAATTCCCAAACCTTATCAACAAATGGATGGTCCATAAAGTCTGGACCTCCAATGCTAAGATTCAATACCGTCACTTTAGCAAGAATAGCATAATTAAAAGCATCAAGAAACCATGATGTGTAGGAGACCTGCAACAGTTGTTAATAAAAGGTATTTTCTGCTTTATTGAACAGTAATCATAGTAATTAAGCAAATGAAGATCTTACTTGAGAATTGGTGAAAACGCGAAAAACGTAAAGCTCTGCATCGGGAGCGAGTCCAAAACATTCTCTGGAAGATGATGCGATAACTCCGGCTACAAATGTTCCATGGCCGAGACCATCTTCTAATGTTTTCTCATTGGTCCAGTTGGTACGTTCTTTGATTTTTTTAAAATGTGGGTGACTAGCTGCCAATCCTGTATCAAAAACTGCTACCTGCGAGAATGTTATACGTATTTATTGCTGACATTTAACATTGTATTTAATATAGTACATATATCCATCGGAATGATAAATGTTAGTACTTTTGAATACTGACGAAAACCAGGGAAACAAACCTTAATTCCACGCCCTGTAACTCCCATTCCCCATAAAGCATCGGCTTGCAGAATACTTGTAATCTGTCGTGGTATTGCTCGTAACAATCTTCGAGATGCATGGCGAGATTGCGTTTGCCAAGACTGAGAGTTTTGAAATTTCTGCAATTATATAAGTAATTAAGAAACAAATAAGTACGAAAAAAAATCATATACATATATATATATATACTTACATAGCTATGGATTTTCCTTTTAAAATTTTTATATTCAGGAATCCCATCTTGAGTTGCTTCTACGTATTTCAACGTTCTACGTACAAGTCTCTGTGGTGTAACTCTTCGCACAAGAGGATGCTCAGTAAGTGCATTGAGACCAGTTCGTTTATCAGTTTCTTCCAGGAGGACTACATCAAAATCACTCGGAAATCCACTGGCAAGATTATCTCGTGACAAAATTTTCCATTTTTCAATTCCAGACGAATTTAAAGCAGCTTTAATATAATTTTCACGCGTTTGAGGTTTATAGTAACCTTTGAATGCAACAATATATTCATTTTTCACGATAGTGCTAGAGAATTTCACCTTGATCTCTTGCAAGTTATTTGTAGAGTTACATGAAGTAGAATTGGAATCATTAAACTCGTAAAAACAAGGTCCAGATAGTAGAGAATCATTATAATTAACCTGGTTATTGATCAAGTTATTTACACCTTTGTCGCTGGTTCCAATGGTAATGGAATTTATTAATAAGAGGAAAACTTGTAGCCGATGTATGTGTGGTATCATACTATTTTAAAATCAAAATCACATAGTTCCTGCGTATAATTGTATGATAAAGATAACTGGAGATAAGATGGTAGCGAAATAATGCTAAAATGTCTAATCCCATGTATTAAATTTCCGAGTACTTCGACATATTTTATGAAACTTTTTTCACGTTTTTGACTGACATCAAATTACATATACGATTTACACTCGAACCCATGGATGTAGGAATTTGAAGAATATACTAATTAAATGCATCGCATGGAGCATTGAGTCCAGTGACTCCAGTGCTCCCAACATTCTCCCAAAATTGGGTGCCTGCGTGCGCAGCACTGGTCAAAATTTGGCGCGCAATTCAAAATCGTCTTCTTTGGAGCACTGATCGTACTAATTGAGCCACCATATTACCTGTAGTAACTTTCTGAGCCTCTAATTGGCTGATTTTACTACACAAACCCACATTTTTGTATTTGCACTTGTCACTTTTTCCTATTTACACCCTACACATTTTACAAGCCCACAAAAGCCCACACGAAAATTGCAGGAAATCGAGAGCCTAGAAAATGACCTCAGGTAATATGGACGCTTCTCCACCATTTTTCTACTGATCCCCCTTCGTGCCCCTTACTTACGTCGGCACAGAACCGCAGGCCAGGGGCTCCAACCTGTCTAACCATATATTCTTACCACGAAGGAATAACAAAGGAATAATAAGGAGACACAACTGGCAGTCGGAAAGCCTTTCGAAACGGGATATAAAAATATTACTGTAAGTAATAGGCACATTACAGAAAGATCCTAGCTTTTTGTGCGCATGTGCGCAGTTGTCCTCTTTCCTCTTCCTATACATAGAAAAGTGTGCGAGTGAGAAAGTTTGTAAGTTAGAGAGGTTATATTGCTGTGTTTTGGGGGTTTTGGGCGTTTTGGGTTATGCAAATTGCAAAATTTCTTTGAATTTTCAAGTATTTACTGGTGTTTAATATAATCGATACTTCTAAGTGAAGGATGTCAGTTATAAAATTTTTCTAGATGAGGGGCGAAGTTACGATGCTTTTATGGTTTCTTTGCGGCGTTAAAAATGTAAAAGGTATACTTTTCTTTCTCAAAATTGTTCACACACCTTTCATACGTACAGAAAGTACTGTTTATATGTCTGTTTATATATTTATTTCGCATCATTCTTATGATGATAGCAACTAATCTCTGATGATAGATGTGATAAACAAAAGAACATAACCTCTCTAACTTACAAACTTTCTCACTCGTACAATTTAACATGCATAGAAAGAGGACAACTGCACGCGTGCGCACGAAAAGCTAGGATCTCTCTGTAATGTGCGTAATGTTTTTATATCCCAGTGGCGAAACGGAGTTAGATCTCCTTATTATTCCTTCGTGATTCCAGAGGTGATTCTTACATTATTCTTACATCTACCCTTTATTTTGATTCTACATTTAAGGAATTGTTAACAGCTGACACAAATTGACACTTTTGACATTACACATATTGAAGCACCAGGATCCATCCTGCACGATCCATCGTATAATAACTAAGAAGAATTTTTGATTTCTAACTTTTTGTCACAACAATGTCAGAGTGCATTTCTAGGAAAGGAATTTATCAGAAAACAATTAACAAGTGGACGATATCATTGATAAAATGACGAAAAAATATTGCAACGTAAAAGTTCAGTTTGAGGCCTTGAAAAATATTTTTGGAGGTTATGTTAGAACCTGTCATCTGTCAAAACATGTGTCAAAATGCGGAAAAATGTATGTGCTTGTGGCGCGGAATTGACAAGGTATTTTTCAACTTTGAGAATCCTTTAAATGGATGCATTTCCAAATTGAGCCATGTGAAGGAAGACATTTTTCTGGCTACAACGACCTTCGACTTATACCATGGAACAGTCTTTTCCAAAAAAGAATCATTATCTGACACTGTTTCGTACACTGTTACGCTTAAAAGGGCTCAATTTCATGCTGTTGACATAGCTTCTAATAGTAAATATTTATTCATAGTGAATGCCGAAGGGCATGTATTGCAAGTAAACCCCCAGGATCTGAGTGTTGTACAAACTATTATTCTTAAGGACGACGTTAAGTTTTGCAGTCATGGGTTCGTATACTTCTTATTTTTACATTCTCATCAGAGAAGGTACCTGATTTGTGTAAAATTTGACACCCCCCCGCTTTGTTAGATGTCCAATTTTTGATACCCCTTGAACCCGACAAACGGGATTAGATTGATCTTTGGTATACTCTTTGAGTATCCTAAAATGAAGGGCAAGTTCGTTAGCCACCTATTTTGTTCAATGTTCATTCTTATTATAAAGAGTGACTTTGTGTTTCAGTAAAATTTTACAATTTATAACGATACATTGATAAATACATTGCCACTTGATCTCTTTTTTTTTTCAGATACAAGCAAGAGAACGATATATCAAAAGTAAAGTCAATCGCAGTGAACGACGACTCAGCTCTTTTTGTCACAGAAAGCGGACAACTCTGGGCAAGTGGAAGCCACCCTGAGATAGATATAAACTCCACAGAACCAAAGAAAGTAATATTTTTCGAAGGACGCGTTGTGTACAACTTATCCTGTGGTTTTAACTTCTACGCAGTCGTAGTAAGAAAGATAAGCCGAATCCTGAAGGAAGATACAGACAGTGAAAACGAACTCGATGAAGAGGTTTTTGTAAAATCATGTCCACAATGTTTGAGCAGCATCATGGTGAGTCCCGTCAGTCTTGCATCTTCAGACACTTACCCCATGGGCCTTCACGTTCAACACTTCAGCGATCGATCCTCCAATTCTCTCAGTGCTATCTCAAATACCAGCAAAGACGAAGTTTTAATTTGCAGCGTAAAAAACAACGAAAACGCTACCAATTCCCACATACCTTTAGTAAACGGGCAGGATTCTGTGGGAGAAATTTCTGAATCAGAAAAAAAGAACGTTATGTTCATCAATACCGAAGCAGCTAAGCAATTTCTGACTAGACAATTGTCTTGGGTTTCGTCTTACGGAAGTGGAAAGGACGAAGTGCAGGTCGATGCCACTGATAACCCGAAGAACCTGTTGAAACAAAATGTTTCAAATATGGCGAATTTAGTTTATGAAGGAGTAAAAACAGTAGGAGATAAAGTTGTAACTTTGTCTAGACACGTGAGTGGAAGCTCAGACGTTAATGAAAAAGAGAGTAGTAGTGATCATGATCACGTTCAAGAAGAAAGACATAAGCGAACCCAGGGTAGTTTAATTCATAGTTTACGATGCGAAGAGTTTCCTTGGTCTTCCAGTGCAGGATCTTCGGAGCATGAACTCTCTCAGCAAGGATTGAATGAGAGAATTAATCTACTTGTTCGAGAAGGGAATAATTTGTTGTCCACTGAACTTTGGACATGGGGTGACGTGAAACATGGGCAATTGGGAACTGGCGATACTGTTAAAAGACCTAAACCTGTATTGGTAACGAAATTGTCCCAGGTTGGAGTTCAGAAAGTATCTTGTGGATCATTTCACACTGTGGCATTGACTCTAGATGGTAGAGTTTTCACCTGGGGTAGAAATAATTGCAAGCAAGCGACTGATGAATGTAATTCTTGCCAAAGTGCTCCAAAGATGTTTTCTACAGCAAAGATTTCGAAATCAGGGGATTATACTGGAAATGAGAGGGTCAAGGACACGGCAGCTGGAAATGAACACACATTTGTTTTGATGCATTCTATTTTGCTAGTTTTTCTCGGAAGGTTTAATTACACCTTTGATGGAGAAAAGTGAGTATTTGATACAAAAATTAAACTGCGTTTAACATAATTATGTACTTAAAAATTTGTAGTTTCTTTTATTTCAAATATAATATTAAAATCATATCGTCTTTAAAAGCCTTCTCTCTACTTTCAGCAAAACCAATTCATCAACAGAATCATGTGGATTTTTCAATGCTTCCAACATGGTCGACTTCTCCTGGAGTTCTATGGGCCGAGTTTTGTGTTCAGGCCCATACAGCTGTTGCACAGCAATAAATCCATTAACAACTGCAGCAAATGAAATATCAGAGGACTTCATAAATGAGCAGATTTTTCTAGAAGAAATAATATCCTACTACCAAAATATAATAAGACCTTTTCAAAAGAAAGGTGCCGCAACTCAAGAATCGAATGTTTATGAAACTTTGTGCCGTTGTTACACTGAGCTGATGAATATTACAGCTTTGAATGTACAAAGTCTCTCTGACTACTACAATCATACTGGAAAAGCTTATGAGGTGACGATAATTGCAAATATTGAAGAATCTATCGCAGTTTACAAATATTACTTAAACGCAATTTGTGATGTTATATCTCTCGGAGGATTTACTCATATTGCGAGGATTATTGATCTACCTCAGTCCGTGCCCAAAAAATTGCAGGATGCTAAGGCACTTGAAACGAAGAAGCTCAATAATGAGAATATTATAACTACTGCCTTGCAGCATCCTTTACGTAGTTTAAACAGATATAAGACTATGATAAATAATTTGATAAAATGCAATGGATCTAAAATGGGAATAGAGAGACTAAAGGAAGGTTTGAGTAAATGGGAACGCATCATAGATGAGCAGGATAAAAGACAGAAAGAAGCTGAAGTTACAAAACAATTTTGGGAAGGGTCTGGAAAGTTAATTGAACTTTTAAGATCTCCGGAAAGAAGATTAATTATGGAATCGAGATCTCATCCAATATCGGTTTTGAATTCCGGCAGATTCACGACTCATTGGTTCGTTCTACTTACGGATATTTTTATTCATATCACTGGAAGTTCTTATGTTGTGTATTCCTTGCCTACTCTTTGGGTAGAACCTTTACAAGATTCCGACACTTTTCAGGTAAGTTATTAATTCCTGTAAAAAAATAGTGAAAGGTAATAAAAAAACTAGAGTATAAATAAAAGAAAAGATGAGTTTATATTAATTTTTAATTTTATTTATACTATAATTTATGATTTTAGAATGCACTGTCAGTAACGACACCAGAATGTAATCTCACACTCTATGCTCCATCGGCTGTTGAAAGAGGCGAATGGTTACAAGCTCTCCATTCTGCGATAAAGTGCAGCTTACCCAGAGTTGTGGGACATAAACCTCCAGTAGCTCGCAATAGTTCCTTCACTTTTACTAAACATCCGATTTATAAAGACGCTAAATATACTGGTTCGTGTTAAATTTATAATTATTATAGTGAAAGATGCCTTTATGCTGTTCAATTAACTTATATGTTTTATTGCGACTCGAGTTCAAAGAATATTAATTTCTAATTTTCTATTAAGTACCAATCCAGATGATGAGTGATTTTTAAATTGAATTATGTTTTTCTATATAAATAAATTTTAGGTCGTTGGTTCAATGGAAAACCCGACACTGACGATTCATATGGACAAATGGAATGGCCGGATGGAAGAATGTATAAAGGACAATTTTCTAAAGGAGTCATTCATGGATATGGGTCGATGCATAATCTAGCTCAGGGAATTTATCAAGGCCAGTGGAAAGATGGCCAGCAGAATGGCTATGGAATTATGAAGTAGGAAGACGAATTAATTTACTACTTTTGAATATTCATAGTCAAGAGAGTAAATTATTCCAAGACGTTAAATAATTTTCTTTTTCTTTTTTAGATACATGAACGGAGACGTTTATGAGGGCTACTTTAAAGATGGAGTTCCACATGGTCATGGAACTAAAAAAGAAGGTCACTTTATGGCTTCTGCTGCCTCTGTTTATATTGGAGAATGGGTATCTGGGGTTAAACAGGGCTACGGAATTATGGATGACATTAAAACGGGTATAGATACTTCTTAAAAAGTTATTTAATAATATAAGTTTGACAAATATTTGACTGTTATATTAAAGTTTATTTCGTTAAAATAATCTTTTAGGTGAAAAATATATAGGATCTTGGTGTAATAATGCGAAACATGGCTGTGGATTAATCGTAACTCTAGATGGTATTTACTACGAAGGTGTATTTATGCAGGATGTTCTAACGGTATTTATATAGTAACTTTTAAAAAATAATTTAAAAAAAATGATAAAAACGAATGATAGAAAAAAATATTTCTAATTTATCAGGGTCATGGAGTGATGGTATTTGAAGATGGTACAAATTACGAAGGAGAGTTCAAATCTGCTGGTATCTTTTGTGGAAAAGGAACGCTGATGTTCTTTAGTGGCGACAAGTTAGAGGGAAATTTAAGCGGAGCTTGGAACGAAGGAATTAAAGTCAACGCTACTTTGCATATCAAAAAAGCAAATGACAACTCGCATAATTTGCCTAAACCAACGTACGTTTATTAAAATTCATTCTCTTTCATTTTTCGTTCGTGAAAACTTTATTCTTTTATAGTAATTTTGAATACATTTTTCAATTTAGTTGTTTTGGAAAACTTTTTACACCACCCGACTTACCAAAATCTTTCGGAAAACTCTGTGTACCTCCTGATCAAAAATGGAAAGCGATTTTTCGCCAGTGTTATCAAGAACTCGATGTACCTGAACCCGGAAGCAGAAATAATTCAAGTGCCGACAAAGCAAGTGAGACTCAGAGAGTTTGGGACAATGTGGCGGTTATAATTTCCAATTCGCTTCATAAGAAAACTAAGCCTAATAGAAATTTGAACGATTCATCAAAAACTGAAAAGGATAGAGAGTCGATAGATACATTGTCTAAAATTCCTCATTTTGGGAGGGACAGACTTACCTTACCGATTTATGAACAAATCCGTGAGTACTTGTCGATAGCATTTGAAAGCACGCATCATCCTTTAGGAAAATTATTGACTGAACTTACGACTGTGTATACTGCCACTTATGGAGGAGTGAGAGTTCATCCTTTATTGAAAAGCCATGCTGTAAGCGAATTGAGAAGTTTGACTATCAGAATTTATGATGTTGTTACCTTGTTCTTCCCGGCATTGCCAGTCAGTGGTGAAGAATGTCTTTCCGAGATTGAAAAACCGGATGAAGCAAAAGATTTTGCAAGTGGACATGGATTAGAAAAGCAGGAGGAGCATCTTAAACCGCAAGAATCAGAAGAAAGGTAAGAATTAATAGGTGTTTTTTTTTTTTTTTTTTTTTTAATTTGAAACAAAGTATGTACCTAACTGCTAAATTTACTTACATAATTTAATTAAATTCAGGAAAGTGAGAATTGATGCAGCATTATTACATCCGGTTTTGCTTCCAAGAGTTCACTCAGCATTATTTGTTCTTTATGCATTGGATAATAAAAAGGACGACGACGCATATTGGAAACGCTTGATAAAATGGAATAAACAACCAGACAGCACGCTAACATCATTTCTAGGCATCGATCAGTGAGTAATTTAATCTATTTATAATTTAATTCTTTTACTTTTAATTTATTGCATTGTCTTAAATTTCGATTTTCATTGCAGAGTATTTGGAGAAAGTAATTCGGTTGAAGAAAGTTCTGAGGAACCTCTTTTCAGCAAGGCAATTGAAACATTGCAACAGCTGAAAACAACGTTCACACCCTTGGAAAAATTAAAAGTGGTTCATAATACAGTAAAACAAGTAGAACAGGTAAAGTTTCGTGGCGTATTTGTGATAACTTAAATAATATTTAATAGTCTTGATGCTTTTTTCTACAAATAAAATTATTGTCCCTTTAGGTAGCGAAAAAAAAAGTGGGTTCTTCCTACAATCTCATAATGGATGACTTGCTTCCAGCTTTTATTTATGTGGTAGTTAGAGCTAGTGTTTTACAATTGGGAAGTGAAATTAATTTCATAAAGGATTTTATCCAGGATTCGCGTCTAGAACATGGAAAATTTGATTTCGCGTTCACTACACTTACTGTAAGTAATTTACTAATTTTCTTTCCATTTTTTTAATAATTAAAATTTCGAAAAATTCATATAAAGGATAAATATAACTTGAATTGTAAATGAATATTCAGCATATTACAAATGTAACTAATTACAGGGGGCTTATCATTATATACTTCACGAAAAGATGACAAATGAATGATATAGAAGAATCTCAGCTTTGCAAATTCTACAAAACGTTAAGCAACGATGCATGAACATTTATCTTCAAAGGAAAGCCAATGACTTCTGTGATTGTAGAGATATGAGAATGTTTTCGAAAGTAATCAAGTACGAAAAATTAGTACACTTCAGTGAGATATGGATTATTTTTATCTATATAGAAATCAGAGAATTGAAACAATAAGATTTGTCAGTATCAGAGTCCATTCTGTGTTATATTTTACATATGGTAAATATTTCAGTACTAGTTTACCAGAGTTAAAAGAAAAATAGAGAATACATATACTGAGTCGATCTAAGAAACGTATTTGTAGACACCTGAATGCGTTCGACTCTTTCACTATATACGTAATTGCTAGTTTTTATTATTTTATTCACTAATGTATATTATTGAAAAATTCTTCTAATCATTTCGGACATGATTATAAAATTTGATGGTATATGAAAAAGCCAAAGAATATAAAAATACAAGAAAAGTAAGATAAGTGAAAGGGTGAACGTCTTAAAAATTCTTAATTTTCAGCTCTTCCTTCTTTTTTCTTAATTTTAATTGAGCTCAATCACGAACAAACACATTGTTGTACTTAGGCTTTTAATTATATTTTCATCGTAAACGTGTTCTACAATAAGTGTTAAACATTGAAAGATATAGTCTATTTAATTCAAATCAAGTGTGTAAACCATAAAAAATAACTTGCAATATACGTGCAATAATTTTGTGCAAAACTTACTCGTTTCATACATCTCCATATTCGCGAATAGTATTTAATTACGTATCTTGTTAGTTATAAAGATTACGCAAACAGACTTATTCTATCCTGTTCATATACATAATCTGTTTACATGTCATTTTCTTTGATTTATAATATTCCAATCAAGTTTTCTACGTAAATCAGTATTAAGTTATTAATAAGTTATTAAGTTATCAAAGGACGTTAATAAAAACCTTGAAAAGATGCAAGTGAATAAATATTTATTCACACAATATTTGCCTATATGTATACGCATTTACGACGATTAAGACAAATTAATGCAACGCACATCAATGTGCAAATAATATGCATTACATTTTTAAAACTGGTCTCTGCTTTTTCAATTTATTCC
>JAUEJJ010000047.1:9326727-9342708 GCA_032164275.1 Synergus coniferae | reverse complement strand
TTTGAATGCTTTTTTCTTAAAACGAGGAATTCGAAATCTAACTTCAAAATTCAATCTCTTCATTTTATAAAAAAAAAAGTATTAAAATTATACATTTTTTCGCTCTATATGCATATTTATATTTAAAAAGTGAATCGCGTTACAGAGCGAAGAAATATCTAATTATAATATTTGTTGAGTAAAATGAAAAAATTGAATTTTAAAGTTAGAACTTGACTCAACATCCTTAAAAGTGAACAATTTTAGATTATAAAACATACGTACACTAAATGATTATTCATACCTTGTTCAATTTCAAATTGAAAGCCATAATGATATATGTATATGAATTTGAAACTTTGAAAATTCAATTACTTAATAAATATGTCTCGAATTTATACAGTCCCGCGGAGAAAAGTAGATATAACTTTTAGATATTCTAATATTTATTCTCTTTCATTCAGCTATACAGCAATTCACAGTTCCTGCTTTCATTTCCTGTCTATACATTTCCATAACCATAACTGACCATAACTTTTTTCTAATCGATTAGATATTTGCGCACAGGCATGTGTGTGTTTGCGTGTTAACTTAACAATGCAGGATACAATATTTGTAACTACCGCCCTTCAACGTGGAAGATTTTAAAAATCTTTTTTATCAATTACGACAAATGAGACAATTTAGACATATACATACAAAACACAATGTTTATAAAACACTACGAATACAATCATTTATACATATTACATTACATAGTATATTATGTAAGTTCGACATTATTTACAATTATATAATATTCTAAAAGAGCACCATATTATATCTTCACTTCTAATAATAACCCAGCAGCAAGATTTACAAAGACAAAAAGGATCAATATCAATATATATAATTAATTGAGTCGCTGAAGAAATACACTTTATTGTCTTCGCTATAGTTAAAAAATTCAGTAAATTTCGAAACTATCGACAAATTTTAATTAAAATATGAAATCTGAGCTTGTTTTTCTAAAAAGATTAATCCTTTCTCTTTGTAGATGTTGCAATTTTAACATTTCACAGTGTAAGGTTCTCTAAAGGAACCTGTATAAAATTTTTCAATAGGGTTACGTATTAATAAATAATATACAAATGAAAGAATAATAATAATAATAATATTCTTAGGATATGCGTTATTTTAAAATGATTGGAAATATTATTCTTGCGCTGTAAATCTTTCCAGCATAAATGTACAATAAAGCTTAGAAAGTAAATTATGTACATTTCATTAAAATTTCGTGCCACATTTAACCAGTGATGAAAATTAATCTAATTATTGGAAATCTATTTTCTTCTTGTTTAAAAAAATGGACAACTTTAAGAAATGTGAAAGTCTTTTTCATTGAAAATAATTAAAGCTTGGCAGAATGTAAGCTAATCTAATCAAGGGAAAAGATCGAATCACATTTATACTGCGACTTTACGTTAAATCTTTTTAACAAGATTTGGACTCATTAAATATTTTGCAACATCTTTTTTAGCTAGCACGTATGCAAATATTATAGTATGTATATACAATTCAAATGTATATCTAGTCACAAGTTACAATATATAAATAAATTTAGTAAAAGTAGTCTTATGGCCGCATTAAAAATCTACTGCGCAACGATTATACGATGCGGA
The DNA here is from genome assembly GCA_032164275.1 of Synergus coniferae. Taxonomy (NCBI): domain Eukaryota; kingdom Metazoa; phylum Arthropoda; class Insecta; order Hymenoptera; family Cynipidae; genus Synergus; species Synergus coniferae. Next base: position 9,341,068 of record JAUEJJ010000047.1, on the reverse strand, counting down.
AATAGGAGTGTTTCTTAATACTGCTTGTTTTAAAGTGGTACAAAAATCTTTTTGGCGAACACGTATTTTTCACTTTGAATAAACTAATATCGTCTTAAGATTCGGTAACTTGCGGTATTGACTATAACATTTAATAATCATTTGGAAATAGTTGAAAATCGATATTGAGTTTCATTTGAAACACATTTACCAGCATTTCCATATTCTTTATTCTTTATGATGTTCAAGTTATTAAAAAATCTACCCATACTTAAACAAAATTACCCAGTTTTATCTCTATTTTGTTAATAAGTAAGGTTTAAGAAAGAGTGTTCAATATTCAAATCGTTTAACAAGGAAAAAAACTTGCATTCAACTTAAACTATTAAAAATTCACAACCCTTTGACTAAATACAATTTTTTAAATTTCGATGGCATGCTTACTTCTATATTTTTGGCGTAAAATGCCAATTGTATTGAGAACTTTAGAGCTTTTAGAGGTAGCATAATTTATCAGATGTATGAATTTTCAATTTATCACTTTCAACTAAATCACTAATCCTAATTCACGTTTCTCTAAATAACTTCTATACTTCGTGAATTATATGTCCCGATTCTCGAATACATAAAAGCACTATGTATAAAAAAACACAGAGAAAAAAAAACAAGAAAAATATTACCCAATGAAAATATTAGATCAATATACTTATAAAAGTATACCTAATCTTGTGATGGAATGAAAAGAAAGTTAAAGAATATTATCAGAATATTATGTTAAAAATGCAAAATGCAAAAATGGACGTCCGTGAAAGAGATTCGTGTGTGTTTGTAGACATATAGATCTTTTTATCGAGTACATCAGACTCAGAGATTGTTCGGAAAGCGCATCGGTCTTATCATAATTATTTATAAATCGTAGATGGCATGCAGTTAATTGATCGCATGACTATTTCTGCGCCTCAAGAACACACGACTATTTACGGGATAGACTCTTGTCAGTAGTATCAAAGAACTACCAAGAGCCAGTTTGACAGGAGCTTGTCCACCTCCTGGTAGTCTTATAAATACCGTGGCAACAGCAGCAACCCCATCGTCAGTAGGTTCAACCGCTACTGGTCTTACATCACTATGAAAATTGACGAGTTTATTTCGTCTACCTTTCCGATGTGGTGAACTTGGACTACAATTTCTTCCATCGCGATCATAAAGAATCGTGGCCGAAGCAAATGGTCGTTTGGCCATGTGCAACATCTCAACTACATGTCTGCGTCGAGCTCTGCGGACATCGGCAGCTTGTTTGGTTTTCCAAGCGACTACACATGCAGCCAGAAATAGGAAAAAACAGGAGAAAAAGACAGAGAAAAAGACAAAGAGATCGATGTGCAGTTGGTCTTGTCGGAAAAATATCATTCCGTAAGCTGCTTTACCGTTAATTTCGAGGCTGGGCATATCAATGGCTCGCAAAGCAATATGAAATTTTGTTTGATCTAGCGCATGCTTATCTTGTGGCAAAGTCAATACTAGTCTATTAGTAAGATTTCTAACCACAAGTAGCGTATTTCTTTGTTCTATTGTAACATAGGTAGCTAAACCTTCCGCGTAACGCTCCATCACAATATACTGAGGTCCAGTATTCCAGTCTGGTTCAACCGTCGATCCATTTTGTATCATGTGGAATGATGGATGTGGATGGAACTCGACAATTCTGACTCTATTGTGCGAGTAATCTTCTAGCCAACCATCATGGTAATCTCTACGCCATTTGAATCTATTGTCAAGCTCAACCTGCCGCAGTAAATGTACACGATACAAATTTTGTGTCAATGGACACGATATAGACATATCGTACGTCGTGATGGAATCAATGGGTCCCATCAATCTTTGGTTTTATAGTTACGAAAATAAATGTTAAAAGCAATACAAAAATTAGAAAAACACTCACCTCTTGGTATCCAGTGGAAGAATTTAAGGTAACTACGAACGAATCATCACGGGGACTAAGATATAAATCTAAGGCGCCTTGGGTCACATCAACCATTACCCGTATGTCGACATTCATAAAACGAGGTTGCACCATGTAAAAAACCGTTTGTCCAGGATTTAGTGGCTTTGGTTTCAACTTGCATTCATCTGCAATTAAATAATTAAACATTGAACAAAGAAAAATACATTTTGCATGAGAGAAAACGAGAGTTTTAGATTTTTACCTATTAATTTTGAATCAAAGCACATTTTATTATCAACGGTGACAGTTTTGTAACACTGGTGCCCCATAGTGGGTGTGCCTGCATAATTCTCTCTGCATTTGCTACATTGAACCATCCAGCAAGGTGTACCTCCGGTACTTGTTCCCTTAGTAGGACCACTCATACACGAAGGCTCACTTTCTGTATTATTTCCGCAATTACATTTCTCTCCAGTCACTGGATCGCACATGAATCCATGACCATGGCATTCACAACTGTGATAATAAAAAGAAAACATTTGTACTAACTAATATTTTGTAATTATATTAAAATGGACCTAGCTACTTACGGTCTGCAAACATCTCTGAGATCTTCCGTTCCTCTGAAGAATCCTGAAACGCATTCACCGCATTTATCTCCTTTTGTATTGTTTCCACAATTGACGCATTTAGCCTTGGTTACAGGTCCTTCAACCAATTGTTTCTTCAATAGATCCATTGACATCTTCTCTATTGAGTTTGGATCCTAAATAGTAAATTCAAAACAAATTTTTCGTAATTTTTACACCTCAACTTTCATTAAAAGTACAGTAAAGTGTATCATTTTCACTTACAGACACAGTCATACTATCGTTAATACAAATGTGAGTGTGTCCGTTGCAGTATTCTAAACATGGAACGCACTGACCATTGTCAGCTGGATTACCCACGAATAGGGGTTTGCACTTTGAACATTGTGGTTCCATCGTATTGTTGTGACATTCCAAACAATGGTCTAATTTATCTGGACCTTCACAGTTACTGTGTCCGTTACATTGACATTGAATTGAACAATTTGCTCCAACATATCCGAAATCGCAACGACACTCATCAGGTTCAACGCATGTTCCACGTACGCAACCTTGCGTACACATTGGAACGCAAATTTTTCTAAAAAATAAAGGTCAGTGTGTGCTTTATTTAATACCTTACAAAGCATTATATGCTATTTATAAAAGAAGTTTTTAAATTACATATATAATTACCTTCCTATTTCACTAAAGGACCATGTACTGAAACAAACGCATTTAATAGTTAGAACTATTGATTTCTAAATAGCAACACTTTTCTAGTTTTTAAAAATGTTAATAACTCACGTTTCAGTCTTATAACCATCGCCGCACATGCATTCGAAACCCTCGTCCAGGTCAAAACATTTTTCACTTTTTGGAGAACACGTATGGTGACCATTCATGCATTCATTTTCAGGAGGACATCTTACATAATGCCAAGAGAAGTTTGGCTGGTTTGAATTTTTAGTCAACAATTTTGTAACATTGTCCTGAACTGCTTGTAAATCTCTTTGTTGTGTAGACATCGTCGTCACAATATTTGCTGGAATTAGAGAAAAATATTTTTTTTTAGTTACTATTTTTTTTCCTTTTTCTATATGATTATCACAATAATTTTCTTACTTGATTGTTGTTTATCGGCCTGAGAAAATTGCTGATTGTACAGCATTTCACAGGTACCTCCAGCCGGATGTTCTGTTGGTGCTTCAAGAGATCCTTCTGTACATAATCCATGTCCTGTTATATTAGATGAATCTAAAGAACACCACCCACAGTGAGAGTGTTTTAAACAAGTGCTACATTGTTTGAAAACTGCACACGGTTCAGGACAATGTTCCACATCTGTGCTTCGCAAAACTAATCCGCATACGCCACCAGCACAATATAGAGGTTGATAGGATGGAGAGATACACTAAAATAAAGAATAATATTTCCAGCTATAAATTAGAATTGTCTCAATTTACATATGTGTTTAAATTCAAGGTTAGTAAAGATGAAAGAGGATTAAGAGTACTTACTTCGTTCAATTGAGTGGACCATCTACACTCACTCCATCCCCCTTCTGCACCTGTACCCTTCAAACAGCTTGTGCAGTCTTTATGATCTCCACACCTACTTTCGCAATGCATGATCTTCTTTTTACCAAATCCAATAACATCTTTGCCAAAACTAGCTTGACGAAATATATCTTCGGACACACAATTCCAATCATATACAGGCTGCCCTGTTACCTGTGTACCTCCCTCAGCTGTAAATGAGTATTTTGTAACTTTTAAAATTTGATTATTACAAATACACGTCTAACGAAAACGTAGTAAATGAAAGCAAAACAACTTACAAGTCTTTAATACTTGTCTGGTCCAAATGCAACCTCCAAGGCTATTACATTTTTCGCAATCACTAGCCGGACACTGTCGCTCACCGCATTGATTGACATCAGTTACTGCTGTGTTATATCTCAAATTACAGTTATTTGGCTCATCACAGTCTTTTTCCCGAGGAATGCACTTAACATGAAGACAGTGAGGACACCATTTGCAAGCTGATTGTTCGTCTTTGTAATAAGGCCACTCTGCTAAACACTCTATGCAAGTTTTAAAATTTTGGCACTTTCGGCTAGCTATCCATTCAGAATTACAAAAAACACCATTTGATCGCTGTGCCTGAGTGACATTGATGTCACACCTGTACAGAGAGATATATACATATTACATATGTTTGCATTAATCAAAGAAATATGTATTGTTAATTCTTATCATGTATAATATCATGTATAAGTATTATCTTTCTTACTTGTCACCCCTATGTAAGAATTCTTCATTAGAGAAACAGTATGACGCATTCGTGCCTGCTGTAGTAGTTACTGCACAGAAAGAACAGCCATAGTATTTTCTGCATGCAACCTTGTCGATCCACAAGCTACAGAGATCTTCGGGAATGTTAATTTGCGTAACATGACTTTTGATCCCACCATCAAATCCACCAACAACATAGACAGTATTTGTTTCTGGATCGGCATGCGTCATTGCGTGAGCATAAGCAGGTGGTGGTGGATTTCCAATAACTTCCATGTCTTTTGTTATAAGACGAATCCACAGATTGCAGGAATACTTGTATGCTATTAAAGCATCAGAAGTATTGTACGGATTCTGTCGACCTCCAAATATTACCATATATTCATCTGTTGTTACTGCCGAGTGCAGAAATCGTGCTTGTGGCTAAACATAGAAATATTGTATTGAAATTAAAACATTCTGGTATGCGTAACGTGTAGCTCAAAACACAACCAAAACTGTTTAAAGTTTAAACTGCATGGAGGAGAGCACTTACCAAATTATTTCCATAGGCGTATTCGTCATCGAATGGTGGAAGTGCAGACCATTTCCGAGTTTTATAATTCAACGCGTACAATTTGTTAGATATAAATGTTCTATTGATGGCGTACGTATAGCCTCCGAAAACATAAAAACTGTCAGACTTGCTGTGATAAACGGTTGAGTGTCCGTAAACGCCTAATGGACTGTTTCCAGTAGTCTTTATTGTATCCCACGTATCAGCCTCCAAATTAAATTCCCACACTGTCTCGAGATAGCCATGCTTTGGACTGAATCCTCCAATAAGAATCAAACTCTCAGATTCGCCTTCTCTCCGAAGGGTTAACGTGTGACCTGCAAGAGCAGGTGGTTTTCGGCTCCACCACGTAATTTGACTCCATCTTTGATTTTGCAAGCTAAATTTCCAAAAGTCGTTTAAAGTATTATTAGATAGGCCTTGAACACCGTTCTCCTTCATAGACAATCCACCGTACACATAGATTTGTTGTCGACTATGTACAATCTCAGCAGCGTGAAAATATCTACCCTGAGGCATGGAAGCCTCGGAGGTAGATTCTACGGTCACCGGCATCCACGTACTATTCTTAGTATCAAACAGTCTGATGTCGTTCAATGGGCCATGACTAAGAGAGTAGCCTCCAAACATCCACAAACTTCCTCTTCGGTCTGCAACAAGGCTATGACCGAATCTCGGCAACGTTTTACGCAAGTGATCCAAATGCTCGGCCAAATACTCAGAATTGAATAGTTCGGTAAAAACTAATTGGTGATCCTTAATTTTGATGGAACAATCTCGTCCACCATAACCCACAGAACAAACACAGTGACCATACCCTTTATCACAGATTCCCTGTTTTTTCGAAGATGAGCAATTTTTTGGACATAATTCCACGTCACAATCAATACCTACAAATCCGGGTTTGCATAAACAATTGCCACCCCTACACTCTCGATTCCCAGGGCAGTTATTGCATGTCATTACAACATAACTCGCATTGAAACCTTCAACCTCGTCAAGTTGTTTGTAGTGAATTGTTAAAAAGCCAGACTTAGCCTCAACAGTAACTGGATAGTCTGTACTTTCTGTACAGTAGACACCCAATAGTTGACTTTGATGGCTTGTAGTGGACGAAACAAAATCGGGAAGTCCATCGTAAACGTAAACGCTGTTTTCCTGACAACTGACATTGATGTCATCATGTATCGTGAACTGGATTACGCTATCAACACTCGGTGTCATTGTATCCGGAGATAGCCCTGTCTTTGGACTCACGATCCATAGGCATTCCCTCGTTGGAGAACCACCCAACCGAGTCTCCCACAATGACAATTGAGAGTGACGACTTCCTAATCCTTGCTTTCCGTTTCCTTCACCCTCGAGCATACCTCGAGACATACAACCGTAATAACACATTCCACCGTTTCTTGGATTCCCGTAATAACCCCGAGTACAGCGCTCACACTTATCACCTTCGGTATTATCGTGACAAAAGCAAATACCAGTCTGTCTGTCGCAGGTTCCTGATTCTGTATCACCGTGTTCATTGCAGTCGCATTTGTTGCAACCAAAACTTGTCGTAGCATTTCCATAACTTCCAGCCTTGCACTCTTGGCAGTATCTGCCTTCTGTCCAATTTTGGCAATCATCACAAATACCCGGCCCTTGAACACAAGTCGAATGATTGTAACAGCCGCAATTGGTTCGACAATCGGGTCCTGTCCATCCGAGATTACATTTACATTTGTAGTCAGGTGCTTCGCTACAGTAACCATTGACGCACTTCTCATAACAGGTCTTGGTGCAATTTTCTTTTCCATCGCCGTTAAATCCTCTTTTGCACTGACAGCTGAAGCTACCGTGTGTGTTTGTGCATATTGCGTTCGGATGACAGTCGTGTAATCCGAGATCACACTCGTCAACGTCTGGACATTGAGCATAGGCCCAGCCAGATTCATGAGCTGCCAATGTACCATTCTTACTGTGTTCGTTGATCACTAAACTACAGTTAATATGTGGCTGATTAAAATCACCTTGAACACATGCACCCAAAATAGGATTTTCTAAGCTGTAACACCAGCCGCAGCTTAACGAATGCAGGCAACTGGAACAATTCGTGTGTCTGCTACAACTCTTACATTGATCATTTCCAGTTAGGGATGATCCCGTTCTTGAAGTGACACCCATGAGGCCCGCCTGATCGGTCCACTCTCTACAAAGACCAAATTGATATTCAGATGTATATACGGAAAATGAAAAACATTCTTGAGTCGCCTCGCACCAAACGCATCGTCCACGTTCATCCAAACACTGTGTACAGTTAGATCTCTGCCTGCAGGGAATGGGACATTGATCCAAACTAATTACTGCATCAGGCAATCTTCCAATTCTCGCACATCTGGCTTCCTCAGTCCACCACTCACACAAACCACTTCCAATGCAAGACTCGCAGGAAATGTAATTGGAACAATTCGCACAGGTAGATGGTGTTATCGTCAAGTAATGCCAATCGCGTATTGGAGTTTCGTTCTCATCCAACTCCACATCGACTGTACAGCTCTCTGTCTCGTTGATGAAGCGAGATACGCATTGACCACTAAAGTCACACCAACCGCAAGAAGAATCGGTCAGGCAGTGTAGACAATTCTTATATTGTCCGCAAGTTCCGTTTTGATAAGGTTCCAAGTACTCGAAAGTAAAAACTTTTGGATTTTCTGTTTTTCTATTGTGTGTTATTTCCATTTTACTAGCATATCCGTAACTTGCTGTTACCATTCTTCTCGACTCAAAATCTAGAAGGTAGCGTCCTGGTAATAACATCATATCTTGTCCCTCAGGCCATCTGGTTGGAATACATTGAGATGTATCTGCAGTCAAATTAGCTACTAATTGCTGAAAAAGCAAGAACGAAAAAATTAAATGCGCATTTAATAACTGTTACGAAAATTCAATTACATATCCAAAACATAATTTAAAGAATAACAGAAAATGACATTACCAATTGTTGAGGGTCATCGTTTCTTGAAACATGAAGAGTTGCACTGTTGTAGCTAACACATATCTTCAGATGCTCCACTGTGCTGTCCCAAAAATATTGTGGTGGTCTCAGAAAACCGACCAATCTTGCAATCATTTCTCCTCCCAGGGCAGACTCGGTTTTGGCACCCTGCATGGAGGGGACATTAAAGTCCACGGTGGTAGCATTAACAATAGTCACTGAGTCAGGTTGAGTAAAGTTTACTGGTGGTTTATAGGTAAGAAATGTCAGACCAGGTCTTCTGTCCATTTCACGACACTCTTCGACTTTTGCAATTTCCGTACCCTTTGGCCCCCACCAGCCAGGTATTTGAGATGGTGTATCATCCCGAAGACCACACACACCATAGTTATCATCCTTGTGATGACATCGAGCATTTTGTACGCACCATGTACAAGTACCCAAATTAAGTTTATTTGAAACAGAACTTTTACCACGAGCATTGGTACCCCATCCTCCGCCAGGTTGTCCGTGAATCAAGCAGGAATGACAATCACCCAATGCCGGGCAAATTCCTGGACATCGTGTTGTTTGTAAGTTTGTCGTACAATTACTGCCGACCGTTCTTCCATAACAAATCTAAAATACACAAATACCAGTATTGTAAATTTTTATACATATTAGATAATGATAAAATAAAATATCAATAATTCGTACTTCATCAGCGGAACACCATCCGCATTCAGGATTAGCTGCGCATTCGACAAGGCTTTTGTGTCGTGAACAAATCTGTTCCGGCTCTATAAAATCATGATCTCCTGGTGCTAGCATAGGAGGCAACGTATATGCAAGAAGATCTGCGTTAACATTTCCATGATAGCCACCAACCAACAACAATGTATTTCCATTTCGAACATCAGAAGCATGAGCGAACACGCCTTGTTGTTTTGGATACCGAGAATCTACAAAAAAAAAAAAAAAAAAAGAATTTTCATATTGAAATAGCCACTTTTGTTTACTCAAGTTCTCAATTTCCTAAATTTTATATTCTCACCTGCGTCATTTAAGCCTAATACATCGTGACTAACCCACGCATGACAACCCAAGTGATAGAGATACATCTGATTATCATAACAAATTTCTTCTTTATTGTGACGGTGGGAGTATCCGCCAAAAACAACCAAGTAATTACCTGTAACCAAAAATGTAATTACTGGGACTGAAAAGGTAAAATTATTCAAGTGATGACCGACAGAAATGCTTACTCACCTATAATATTGCAAGTATGGAAAGCTCGTTCCCTAGGTACATAAGTATCGCGTAAATGTGCTCGTGGATAATGAATCTCAGACCAAACTTTTCTATCAAGTTGAAACGCAAACATTCTGTCTGATAACTTACTAAAGCGAGCGACACTCGCCACCACACCTCCATAAATCAATAAAGAATTAGTTCCATGATGATAAACTGTACAATGTGCTACAACTCGCACATCCAATTCCTTTCCTCCCCGAGGTCTTACTTCTTGCCATCTTTCGGTGCTGCCCGTCAAGTCAGCTACATAATAATCAAATAACAAAAAATTGAAATTCGCAGTAAAACACAGTGTCGCAATACAACGTAGTATTCATGGCGGAAAAAATGTACGTTTCTCATAGAAAATTATTAAGAATCTGATGAAATCCTTTTAAAATGAGTAATAAAAGGTTTTGCCACCATGAGCGCTAATAATTTCCGACACTATATTCAATTACTATTATCTTACATAAATTCAATTTGATCGCATAAAGGCTTGATGAAAATTCTCCGTCAACCGTGCTTCCACCAAAAAGATAAATGTAATCATTTGCCAAAGTAAGCGTGTGTCTCGTCAATCTTGGTGGATAAAACGGTGAATTTTTCGCTCGCAAGGTCCAAAGATTTTTGCTTACATCGTAATGCCAAAGTTCGTTTGATAGAAAACCATCTTCAACTTTACCTCCATATATAACAAATCCCCCTGAAAAATGTCGACTCTATAGTGGTATTTCTTTTTAACGCACATAATATTAACTTAAATTTATTTCTAAAAATCTCGAACCTTTATATTTACATGCTGCATGACCATATCGTGGATTTGGCTTTGGCATTTCTTGAAAATTTGGCTCCGTTGAATCTTCCACAAAATTAGACTCAGTTGTTGTTTGAGGGTCAAATATTTCTTGGTAAAACACATTTTTTTCAATGGGACCCTCTGTAATCTTATCCCAAGTGATATTATCAGACCTCTTAAATCGAGGACCAGGATCCAATGTTTTGGGATATCTTAAATTTATTATTATTATTATTGTTGGATATTATTATTGGATATTATTATTATTCGAATAAAATCCATTCTGAATATTTTAAGTTTATGATACCACAATAACAAACCTTTTTGATGATAATTGTGAGTACTGAGATCTAGCCCTTCGCGAATGCTTCCTCTTAGACAAAATGTTGCTTTCTGTTCCTCTTGCAATACCTTTCACATCTTGATTGCCTTTGTGCTCTCGCCACCGATGACCCTCGATGGAAGTTCTCAAAGTACTGTTAGCTTTAATATTGTTTAATACCTTCCAAATAATTGATGTCTTGGGAAGGCCATATTGTTCACCAGCTCCTAATTCGCTTGCAAGCAACATGGGGTCTAAATATTCAGCAGAAGATGTGCCTTCTAAAAATATTTATAAATTAAGAGACAGAAAATTGTATAATGTCAATAAAACAAGTATCTGAATAATTGTACCTAAGACAGATCCAACATCATCTTCCCACTTGCTCGTATTAAAACGATACACTTCCATGTTACTCAGTATGAAATTAAGATCATATCCTCCAAAAACGTATAAGGAATCAGTTTCATTTATGTAAATTGATGTATGAGCTGCCCGCGGAGTCATACCACCCTCTGAATGCGAAAGCCAGTGCCACCTATTTCCTTCAGGCCGCGTTTTATGCAAAGAACATGACTGTCCTGAATATCCCTCGTGACACTGGCATCGCTTAATATCACAAGTCCCTCCTCGTCCACAATTATTTGGACACAGTGTTTTCGAGCAGTCTCTACCACCCCAGTCATTTTCACAAAAACACGTATTATTGATACATTTACCATGATTAGTGCAGTTGTTTGGACAATCCGTTACTGAAAATTCGGCATGAAAACCATCCAGAACGTAGTTTGTGTCACTGTAGAGTAAAATTAACATCTGTGGAGATTTAAAACCCAAATTATTGTTTGCATGAAAAAAATATCGTGAATTTCTAATAATTGTTGAAAATTATTAAATATCTTTTTAAAAAATAGGTATTACTTACAAAACCTGATGATGATGTGACTTGTTGTGGTTCTGTTTTACCACTAAAGCTGCCTAATAATGGAGATCTAAAAGAATCACCGTCATAAACAAACACGTAGTCATAGCTACATTCGGTACCCATTGTCCGAAAACTTAATGTAATAAATTGTCGACTGGTATTTGCTGCAAAGCCAAAATTAGCATATATAATTTTGAGTTCCACAACAAAAAATAATAATCAAGTACATTCTAAAAGAAATGTACATAATGAATGGTTTTGGAAGTAGTAGAAGTACCTTTGATCAACCATTCACAGTGAGAGTCTTGAGTGTAATTAGAACCCATAGGGCCATCGCTAATGATTCCCCAGGATTCTGTAAATATCTTTCTGGTTTTGTCGCAAGGAACTTGTCTTGGAGGTGCCTGAGGAGCCAAATCAAAGCCCCACATCAGGCAACTCCATGTTATAACCCATACTGCTGCAATCTTTGCCAAACCCATCTCAGTACATACGATGTACTGACAATTATTAATGATTCAAATCTCATTGTCCGTGCCTATTGCTTGTCAAATTATAATATTTACGACATACGAAATTTCTGACATCTGCTGTTGAAAATAATTAAAAACAATTAAAAGCACAGAAAATATCAAAACAATAGCTTTACATGTTGACACTTACCATATAGACGCATTTTCTCAAAATACGTGATCTCTACATGTACAACTTGCTTGACCTTGTAATAAAGAGATCTGCAAGGCAAATTATTCCTTTCTTTGATGCAAAAGTTAACACTCAGTATAAAACAGTTGACGAGATTTTTCCATTGGAAAGACAAAATAATCTCTATATCAAAACACAACTCGTGTACATTAAAGTTACTGATTATTCACTAGAGAACATTGAAGATTTTCATCAAACATTAAATAAGTATAATTTTATGTTGTTTACAGGAGCGATATATGTTACATCTTTTGACAGGTGTCCGGACGGATAAATGCAGACATAAATACACAGATCACTATACACTCTGTCATTTTCGATTTTCCTTTTTCATACACATTTAGATGAGTTTCTCTTGGTTTCTCTTTAAGTTTTAATTTTTAAAAACTTTAAATATGTGTTTGTAAAATACAGTCAGGCGACAAGATAAATGGATTTTCATATGAGTTACATGAAGGGAAACTCTTTATTTAAGGAACTTTTTCGTAAATAAACTGATTGCAATGAATGCACTGTAGATGTCTAGTTGGATATAATAATGCTTGGATGACTTGGATATGACTTGGATTGTTGGATCATGGATGTTAAGGTGTGAGAGAGGTAGCTCTATGCACAGGGTTGCTCAGTCGCGTAAGTTGTTTTCGACGTAAATTATGTAGTATACGTAATTTAATGTAACCTGGACCCGAAAATGGTTCTGTCTTTTTCTATCATATTGCTCCATCTCTCTTATCACGAAACCGCAAGAGAGATGGAGCAATATAATAGAAAAGGACAGAATGATCTTCAGGTTAAAGTAATGTTCACGATTGTGATCGAACCTTAACTGCCCTGGCTATTTGAAGTATTTGAACCAATCTTTGCTTTGCTTTGCTTGAACACGTACACGTACATAGTAGTCGCAGACACGTCCAGCGTTTTTGAATTGGAAGATCAACATATGACAGCATATGACATAAAGTAAATCAGTTATAACGTGAATTGCACTCTTAGAACTCAGAGAAATGATTCACACAACATACAGTGATTCGTGCCATAAAAATGTGTGTGTTTCAAAGATTTTCTATGCATTATTGTTAATCTGCTTAGTATTCCCCGTACTAAGTAATGGACATGAACATTCTCACGAACATAGCCACGATCATGATCATGATCACATTCATGAACCGGCAAGTTTCAAGTATTCAAAACAAGCTAATGAACAGTTTCACAATGAGCATTCGCACTCAGAACATCATAAACATGTGGACAGCCAAGGTTCTCCTTCTGAGGATCCTGGCGATATCTTCGTTCGTGCTATGGGATCAACTTTTCTCATTTCCATAGCTCCGTTTCTCTTGCTCTTTATTTTACCATTAGATAATAGTAAAGAGCGAGAACCATTTCTAAAAATTCTTTTAAGTTTTGCCTCTGGTGGTTTGCTTGGAGATGCTTTTCTCCACTTGATTCCTCATGCATTAGTACCTCACTCCCATAGCTCGAAAGCAGAAGATGCACACAGTCATAGTCATGGGCATCATGATCACGATCACAATCACGAAGAACACGGTCATGTACACGACATGTCTGTAGGATTGTGCGTCTTACTAGGCATTGTCACATTCCTCGTTGTAGAGAAATTAGTGCGTATAATCAAAGGAGACAGTGGACATACTCATGCACATTCTCATGACCACGTGGAAATAAGTATTGCTGCTTATTTGAATCTTGCTGCGGACTTTTTACATAATTTCACAGACGGCTTGGCTATTGGTGCCAGTTATTTGGCAGGAGAAAGCATCGGGTATGTGACCACGTTCACAATATTATTGCACGAAGTGCCTCATGAAATAGGCGATTTTGCCATTTTAATACAAAGTGGTTGCAGTAAGAAAAAGGTAAGTTTGCATTATAAAATAATTTTTTTGATGAACAATATAATGAAGGATTTATATTATATTGTTATACACGAATATATTATATATAATATATTAATATTTATTTTCAGGCAAT
>JAUEJJ010000047.1:9307906-9319493 GCA_032164275.1 Synergus coniferae | reverse complement strand
GAAAATATCTGCAGTTTCTTTCTCACTTGACAAGCTTTTACAGAGGATTACTTGATCTCGATTTTGTGACATTATGTATTATGATGGCATGAAATCTCGAATTGAACAAAGTCGAATATCGAAAAGTCTCAAGTCATGACTCATGGCAGAGTCATGGCATGAAATCTCGAATTGAACAAAGTCGAATATCGAAAAGTCTCAAAAGTCATGGCTGGCTCTGTGGACTGTGGCATGAAATCTCGAATTGAACTAAGTCGAATATCGAAAAGTCTCGAATGAAGCTCGAAAACTATCGAATAAGAAAGCATTGGCATTGAATGTATAAAAGAACATAGAAAGGCACATAGGGCGACGCATGGATGTATGAAATCAAAATGAAATATAGGGATGGATCACAAACCTATGGTTTCTGACTCGCCGTAAGTAAGGGCAAAGGGCATGAAGTAGACCCGCCCACTCTAGGAAGGATATTCAGTGATTGGCCTGTTGATTTGTGTTGGTTAAAGTGCAGTGCCGTTTGAAAATAGTAGTAAAAAATATAAATATTATGCTTTGAAAATGAGGTTCGTTATTTTTTACGTGAAATAATAATTTTCTATTTTATTATTTGCAAAGATTCTACTTTTCTTTCATAGGAATAATATTCAGCATTCCCCTTCAAATAACGCGCGGCCCGCGCGGCTCATGCGCGTTCCACTAGCCAATCCCGAGTTGTCCATCATTAGAGTGGGAGTAACTTCGTCCCACCCGATGTACCAAGTTTACCTCCTGGCCAAAGATGGGACTTGTGCTCCATCCCGTTAATTCTTACATCCATGGTCTAGGCAATAGGCTAGGCATGGATGTAAGAATTAACGGGATGGAGTATAAAGTCCCACTTATGACGAGGGGGTAAACTTGGTATATCGGGAGGGACGAAGTTACGGAGGATAACTCGCGACTTTCCCAACTACATTGTTGCATATCTACAACTATTTTTGTTTACTTATAATGCTTATAAATCTTAGATTGCATCTCAATATCTAGCAAACTTCTCAAATGTAAAACAAGTGTATGCAAAGTAGATAATTATTGATATCTCTTGTTACAATTTTATGGAATACGTTGTGCCTCAATTGTGAAAAATAGTAGATTCAGAACACTGTGTGATAAGAAGGTATAAAATGGGTAGCACTGACAAAGCTGTGATCACGGGGTTCATATGTAGACTTTGCAGCAAAATGAACCGTTTTGTGATTCATATTTATGGCGAAGAAGGCGAGAGAATGAAACTGGCTGATAAAATAAATGCCTACCTGCCAATCACGGTAATTTTTAATTCATTCCAGATGATACTTTTATGCTTACTTTTTAAGCTTTTTAATCATTTTTTACCCTGCACACACAAACACTTTTGACATGATCAGTGCCAAACTAGAAGTTCAAAAAAAAAAATGAAGGGCTGTTTTTTGTTTTATTATTATTAATAGAATTTGCTTTTTGACCTTTAGTCAGTATTTACCAATATTCAATGTACAAATAGTAATTATTCAAATTGGAGAATGAATTTAAATATAACGAGGTTACATTGATCTTTTAAAAAAATCCATATTTTTATTAGAATATTTTTCTTGAGTTCAAACTGATGGGTTCTATCAAAATTAAATAGCAGTCGACATTTTTTTGTTTAAGACTGTTGGATAAAGTCCCTATCCCCAAAAATCTATTCATTTTATTTGTAAAACGTTCATTTTAGATATTTTTTCATTGTGTAGAGTGATTCAAAGAATTTTCGAATACATTCTTTTTCTTAACTTTTACAGGTGAACGCAAACGATCAGTTACCAAAGACTGCTTGTTTGCATTGTATTGAGCGGTTAGAGGCTCATCACGAATTAATGGAGCAGTTTATGTATGCTAAACGAAGATTAACAACCGGGAACAGATCAAATTCTATACCTTCAAGCTCAGTTACAAAAACGGCTGATACAACTGCTTCGGCTAATTCTCCTCCGTGTTGACGTGCACAATCTCTCTTTAAAGTTTCTAAATATATAGATATTCAGTTTATAATAAAACAACATTTACATGAAGCTGAGTACCACACTTTAACCATTTGTTGCAGCAAACCATTTTTAAGCTTTTCGATCAATAACTTATTTCGAGAAATCATTTTTTTTTAATTTACTTTAGTCACTAAAGACGATGGGTGGCTCAAACCGCATGTATTCTTTTTGCTTCCAACGAATCGATTTTATAGTGCATTATTTTTTTTTAAAAGACTGTGAAAAAGATATAAATATATAGTATATAAATGTAATTATATTACTTTATGTTCTTAAGGGTGTAAAATATTTAATAAATAACTGTAATTTAATATTGACTGGTTCCGTCTGCCGAGTGTTTAAAAGCAGCAACTGATGAAAATTTAAAATCATTTAATAAAAAGCGCTTTTTTACATTAATTTGATAAATCTTGCACAATTCTCGTGTGATTGAGTGTAATAATAAGAGACCAGTGTCGTCGTAGAAATTCTGATAAAGGACAATAATTATAAAAGAGTTTTTATTTCTAAAAGTAAACTTTAGTTAAATTGAATCGAGATAAATTAATTTCTTTCTTTAATTAATAGAAAAGATAATTATATCAGAGTCTAATGTCAGAATTTGTTACGGTCTAAACTTACAATTAGAACAAAGGAAAGTATATTTATTTAGATACAATTTTTATGACGTATATTGTAAATGTTTTTTGATTGACAGACTTGCATTCAAGTTTTTTTTTCTTGACAAATTTTAGCAAAAATTAAATTAAGCCATCGTTGATCTGTTTTTGTAAAGAGATACTTGAATAAGTAACATATTATAAATATTTTGTAGATTGTCTATCATTTAAAATAAATTAAACTTCAGACTTGTGTTATAACTTCGATCTGAAATGTACCGAATGGATAAAAAAAAACTCGATAATAATGTAATTTAATCAGAATTATAAACAAAGTTCATCGGCTTTTGGGTTTCTGGTTTGATTTTGTTTAATGAAGTAAATGTTTTAAAGAACGTAAACAAAGAATTCTTTATTCAAACATTGTTTCTATTTTATCTAGCTAGTTAGTGATCGTAAATTATAACAAATCAGATGATAATTGATTTAAGTGCTTTATCATAGAGTATAGTGGCATTCCCATCACGTTATAAAAGTCACCATTTATTTTTTCTATTAAGCAACCTCCCATTCCTTGAATTCCATAACCTCCAGCTTTGTCTCTGAAATTTGAAGAGAAAATTTTGTAAACTGTTATTTCTAATTATTTTCCCATGTCCGTAAACTTACAGAGATTCTCCAGTGCGAATATAAGTTTTTATCTGAGTTTCAGAAAGATCTCCAAATTTTACTTCAGTCGATTCGCAAAATTTAATCTCAGTTTTCCTAGTTTTTAGACATACCCCCGTATATACAGTGTGCGTCTTATTATTTAGGCTGTAAAAGAAAAAAAATATATTTTTAGTTCTTTATTCGCAACTCAATTGAAGCAATTAATATGAGGTACTACAATAACCGACCAGGACAACATTTTAAATGCATCATCTTCATCTTTTGGTTTTCCATAAATTATGTCTCCTAAAGTGACTAGAGTATCGGCTCCAATTATTAGATTTGGAAGCGTTTTATCGTCTTTTAATCGCTCATATACATCTAAGACTTTGAAGCCAGCTAAATCTTTTATGTAGTCGCTGTGACTGTTATAATTGGACCTGTTTAAATTTTCATTGTACAAAGATGGCAAAATTTCAACTGGAAAACCCTAGAAATATAACAAAAAATTATAGTGTCGTGATGCAACCATAATTTAAGAAAATACACGGCTAATTTGTGATTTGTGATTATAGAATTTCATTGTGATATCGTAAACGAATCATTGATTCACTTCGTGAATTCTCCTCGGGATAGTCTAGAATAATTTTTAAAATAATATTTTTCCCTTTTTTTGATAGGAGGATACTTAAGACAAATTAAAATGAAAAAGTAAAGAACATTCAGTAATTTTGAGGTTATGCAAATATGTAGCGTGTGTACCAATTTCTGGATAATTTCCTGACGTCTTGGTGAACTGCTAGCCAAAATAACTCTACCGGCACAAAGTGCTTGAACTGTTATTAGTTCTAACATTTTATTAAATAGAAGTTTATAGGCATATACTTAATTTCCTTCTCTTCTTCAATAATTGTCAAACCTATCGATCACCACATGCCCCACATGCCCACGTGGTGTGTTGCAGTGTGTTGTTTCTGGTTGTTTGACGTTTGTTTGACAAGGTAAAATACATACATAGATGATGATACACCGCGTATGTGCATTGACAATGCGGAAAATTATTGAAAATTATAAATCATTTCCATCATTCTTTTATTTAATTTATTTGCATTCTCAGGATTATCCATGATGCTCTGGATTCTTTATAAATGCAATATATGTGCAGATTTCACTCGATATTTAAATTTGATAAGTTTTAAAGTTTTAACCTTTTTTGTTAAAACAAAATTTATCTTAAAGATTCTTGTTTTTTTTTAAATCTTTTCATTAGAATTGTACTTATCAAGTATTTTGAAAGAAAGAGCGGTAATTTTTGGATTGCAGTAACCTGTTTTGAAATTTGTTAAGTTACAGTGAGTTTGAGGCCCGACATAGTGATAGGTCCCATAAACTCTATCATGTACCCATCTGTGGAATCGTTTACAACAAGGCCCGAAGTGGCCCGACGCCGACATGGTCCCCGAAGTTACAGCAACTTTGTAACACGTCTCAAAAGCAAAACAGAATCTACTGAGTAGTTCTAGTCATTTGGTCGTGAGTGAATAATAATTATAATTTCGAATACAATGGCCAGTTATCACGAGCGAAAAAATCCAGGATCTTATCAGGAATTAGAAGAATTTCATGGGCCTGATTTAAATATTCCATTCCGAAGTAGTGTAAGACGGAACAATGAATGTGACAATAGTGTTCATCGATCAATGGAACTTAATTCTACAGTTATTGTTCCAGATGGTATTTATTATAATATTATATCTCATTATAACCATCTAGATTTAATAAATATACAAAAAAACAAAATATATATTATATATTTTTTAATACAGACACATTTACCGTTGGACAAGCAATTAATTCATTAGGTTTTGGTGGATTTCAAGTTAAATTATCGTTAGTCACAGGACTATGTTGGATGGCAGACAGTATGGAAATAACGATACTCAGTATTCTTAGCCCTACATTACATTGTGATTGGAGTATTACAAGATATGAACAAGCTCTTACGACAACGGTATGTACCAAAAACTATAAAAATATCAATTTATTTTAAAACGATTATTAATTATTTAATTCTCACTTATTTGGCAGGTGGTTTTTTTGGGAATGGTACTTAGTTCGACATTTTGGAGTAATTTGAGTGATAGGTACGGACGAAAGAAAACTCTTACTCTTTGTGGAGTATTACTATTTTATTATGGATTTCTTAGCTCATTTGCACCAAATTTTCTGTGGATTCTACTACTCAGAGGACTAGTTGGTTTTGCTATTGGATGTGTACCACAGTCGTGAGTATTATTTACAATAAAATATACTTATGCACTATTTTTATATATACTACTTTCAACAGTCACGACAGTATTTATTTTCAGTGTAACACTTTATGCAGAGTTTCTTCCAGCTGAACAAAGAGCAAAATGTGTAGTTCTATTAGACGTAAGTTGTGTAGTTGTGAATTGTAATCACAACTAATACATTGTTGGTAAAAGATGTGATGCAGATTGGATATTCAACAATTACCTATTTTTATTTCAGTGTTTTTGGGCATTGGGAGCATGCTTCGGAGTAGTTTTAGCTTTAATCGTGATGCCGAACTTAGGATGGCGTTGGCTCCTTGGAATATCCACGATACCTTTACTTCTTTTCTCTGTATTCACTCCGGTAAATATTAGAAAACAATCATATTTATGAAGAGTCAAATTATTCAGATTAATGTACAATTAATACATTATGTACTTAATTCATAGTGGCTTCCGGAATCAGCTACATTCGACTTGCTCTCAGGACGAACAGATAAAGCATTGAATACCTTAGAACGAGTAGCCCAAGGAAATAACAAACCCTTGCCGGTTGGCAGACTCGTTTTGGATCGAATTCAGTCCAGTAGTAAAAGTAGATGGGCAGAACTTCTCAGCAGAAAAATGTGCAAAACTACAATTTTACTCTGGATTATATGGCAAGTACACTTTCAAAATTGCATTTCAAGAACCTATTTTACCTTAATTTACACTAAACAGAGTTAAGTGAAAAAATTCATTTTAGGATGGCGAGTGCATTTTGTTATTATGGAGTTGTACTAATAACGACAGAATTACTCAATTCATCTTCTGAGCAATGCAACAATCAAATTCCTGTAACTGAATTGAATGAAAAATGTCAAGGGAATTGCAAGTTGACTAGTGGTGATTACATTGACATTTTATGGACCACTCTCGCCGAATTTCCTGGAATATTTTCAACAATATTTCTAATAGAGAAATTGGGCAAAAAATTAACTATGGTTATTCAATTACTGTTGTTTGCAGCAGTCGTATGCTTTTTGAGCACAGCTTGTCACCTCAGCAGATTTGTTTTGACAATAGGGCTTTTTCTCACTAGAGGATTAATAGCAGGAGTTTTTCAAGCTGCATATGTTTACACTCCGGAAATGTACCCCAACTATTTACGTGACACCGGTGTTAGTACGTGTACGGCAATGGCTCGTTTTGGTGCAATGATCACGCCCTATGTAGCACTTATTGTTTTACAATTGTCTTCATTAGCAGCAATGGGTATATATGGTATAACTGCTATGTGTGCTGCAGTGGCGATTATAGTGCTACCAGTTCATCAAGGAAAACCTCGCTGATTTAGCAGCTTTTAAGCAAATTAAAAAGTAGCAAAGAGGGTTTTTTCTATGACATCTGTTTCTTTTATTTTTGTCATATTGCAATTCATTAAGGGTTCGTTCCTTTGAGTTTATATTTTATAGATCCGATAATAGGATGTGTATATATTACTTTTACTAATATTATACATAACGAAGAATTTTTACATCGTAAAAAAACTAGTTATAATTTTACTAGGGTAAGAGCACCAACTGTTAACACCTTCACTTATTGTTGATACCTCTCTCCAATTTGTTTAAAACAATAGGAAAATATGATAAAAATTTGCATTTTCCTATTCTCTAAAGCAAATTAGAAGGAGGTACCAACAATTGGTGCTCTTTTCCTACGTTCCACTTTGGAAATTCAACCTGAAACACTTTATTAATTTATTTATGTTGCATGGACGTTACAGAATCTATTACAGAGTTGTGGTAGAAACTTTACTCCTGTCTTGGCAGTGCACCCATTGATTTTAAATCGCGCGTCAGGTTACAGCCAATGAAGTGGCCGAGTTTCTCCGGAGATAGACAGATCTGTTTGTCTCTTTCACTCTCATGAATCTTATACGTCGAAAACACCAATTTCGTATGGATTATGTGGCTTTCTACGTAAAATACGTAATTTATATAAGTACACACAACTCTCTCCCAGGGCAATTAGTTTGGCCCGGACAATTTCTCTTACAGCCACAAAATGCATTTCTCCTACGGTAAGAAATTCCTAACCTATACTGACGTATGTACATGCGCACTGGCATTGCGTATTGCGTCACTTGAGAATTTTAAACTGCGCGCCAATAGCAACCAATCAGATGCCGTAAGTAAGTTGCCACAATAGAAAGCATTTGTTGCACTTGTTGAGAGTTTCCGGCTGCCGTATTAAGATGTTGCCCTAAGAGAAGTTGTTGTATGTGATTTTAGTGTAGTAAAAATCCTGGAGCGACGCGTCACTTTACAACCCTGATGTAAATTCATTTACGAATATTGATACGTTGATACTCATGGATTACATCCTTGATACTATTGATAGTTCATGGTTGTCGGATTTTTTGATCATTTGACATTTGACGTTACTGAATGTTGTTGACAATTGTTGAATATGAAATATTGATATGTTGTTTGGTGCTTTTTTATATATATTTTATATAAAAAAAAAACAGAAAATAATAATGTAACGGTAATAGAATTATTGTAATATTTTAAATCATTTTTGAAAAATTAATTGTAGAATTGCATCATAGAAAAGTTGTGATTATCTAAATTCACTTTTTACTAAAAAGTATTAAAATTAGAAATTTGTGTGCTTTGTAGTCACACTTCTATTCAAAAAGATAGTACTGATACTTATGAAAGAATACCTAATTTTAGTATTTCTTGGATAAAATAAATAAATTAAATTTTGAAGTTAGAGCTTGAATATATAGGTATTTTTAATAATTATATCTTCTTAAGAGATATATAACTTTAATACTTTTTGTTTCAGAACGTTCTTCATAAATGTAATAACACAACTGAACAGCAGTATGCGAAAATACTATCAAGCTACATTGCTCGTGGTAGCTGTTGTGAGCGTTATATCTCTTCTTTTTTATCGTCATGAATATAACAAGTTACATTATGTCCTGGAAGTTTTCAATTACTTTGGAAGGTCTGAACTAAAAGAACGTATTGATAATTGCACAAAGAACAACACACACTTAGAAAAAGTTAGTTTGGGTTTCGATGAGCCGTTTGCTTCGTGGCAAAGACTGAATGATGATTTATTTGTTTATTCGTCTTATGGTAAAAGTAAAAGAGAAGTTGTCACCATAGGTTTTGGGAAAGTGCTAAGTAAATTTAATTTAAATTGTGGTGTTTACTTGCTCGAAGAGAACAGAGTTGTAACTGGAAAGTTTTCGTATTCGATTATAAAAAATACAATGGACGTTATAGAGAATGATGAATATTCTGGATACCTCTTAAAATGCGAGCACATGGATGAGGGAAATCCTGTCGGTGTATCCTATTATCAAACGACAGACGATAATATTAATACAGATAGTCTGATTTTGTCATTAAAGCCATTAACACAACCACTGAACATCGATAGTTACGTTTTTTGCGTTGCACCACCAGAAAATAAAATGATAACTCTTTCAGAGATGACAAATTTCTTAAATACTCACAAGTCAATTGGTGTGAGTGATTTCATCGTGTTCGACTATGGTATTCCTATTGTATCTAACAAGGTATTAGAAAGCACTGCGAAATATAATTATACAAAAATTCCGTGGAACTTTCCTTTCTTGAAAGTGCATTCACGTATAATAAAAGAGATTATAGAATTCGACTGTCTTTACCGCACATACAATAAAGTAATGTACACTGCCGTCTTATCGTGGGAAGAATATATTGTACTCAATTATCATTCTAGTCTACACAATCTGATGGTTGACTTTAAAAAGAATAAAATGTATGGAAATCGTTTCATGTTGAAAAGTTCAGTTTCTTGTATACAAAAAAAGGATGACAAGTATAAAGCCGACTCTACCATTGTACGTAAACAAGAAGCAAGTCGCAAACATCGACCCGTATATATTTTAAAATCCGAGGAAGTTCTTCATAATGAGATTATTAAAACTATGGAAGTTCTTCCAGAATTAGTTGTTGTAAAACGGTATGAGGAATGTGGAGGTGCCCAAGAAAGTGTAAAACGTAAAATTTCCAATTACAGGAAGAGTTTCAGGTTTGCTGGAGATTCATAAAAAAGTAAGAATTCAGTAATGATTCCAGAAACAAGTACGTCTTTTACAATCGCCTAAATAAAATAAAAAAAGACTGATAACGATACAATACCTACATTGTATTGGGTTTTGTTTTGACAATAAATGTATTATTTGAGATTCGTTGTCTTGAATGTTAAGTTTTCCATTTCAAGAGCAATACAGTGTATATTATATGGTTAATGTCATAGCTCTATTGAAAGTGAACATACTTCCAGAAGAAAAGATTATTACTTTAAAAAATTGTTATTTGTAGAAATTGTAATGTAAAGATTAAAAAGGAAAAAGAAAACTAAGTACACTCAATCATGGATTATTTGCAGATCTCGGGTCTTGACTGCAAATAATCCCATCGCGGATTTAGGTAAAAACTCAAGATCGTTAAGGTAGTACACTTTTATGCGTAGAAAAGTCGCCTAGAGAGTCACCACAGTGGTCGCCAAGTAAACAACTTCTCTACGCCACTGGCTCTTTAAGCGAACGAGCTCTTCGAAGGTTTATATAGGCACCCGAGGGACGCCTGCGGGAGGGGAAGAACCGTGAACTACGCAAATGACCAGCTTGCAAATAATCCATGGTTGAGTGTATAAAATTTAGAAAAATTTGATTTACTCGTATGTTAAGTTTAGTTTACGGCGTTCAATGTGGGTATATTTTTATTGTATTATAAAGTTTTCTATCTTTATATTATTTTACTCAATTCTTGATATTATTACCCTTGATTTATTTCGTTCTTAGAATTTTCGCTGGCCTGCATTCGTTATTGTGAATTCCACGAAAAGTGCAGCTTTTTTATGTTTTGAAGCCTCTTGCTTTACTTATAATTCGATTACAGCCATGCCCGAGACGGGAAATAAATCAAAAGTTGAGTATATTGTAACTTTCTACATGATTGTAAATTAAGGTTTCTAAATAAAAATCCAGTTTAAAACATCTTCGATCATTCGTATTGTATTGTATTGTAACAATAGATATACATTAGAGATCTATTTTGCTCATCAGTTATTTCAAACTTAATACTGCTAAATAACTATATATCTAATAAATCTAATCAAAATCAATTTTTGTAGATCAAACTTAATTCTTTTCGAAATTACAAGTTCATATAAATTTTACACATAATGCGAAAATATAGAGGAGCTTTCAGGTTATTGTTCTATTAAAATCCATAAAGAAAAAAATTTTCGCTCAACTCTTCTTCAAATGCAAAAAGAAACCTGACACAGGATTCAATAATTTATAATCCTGGCTAAACAAAATTACATACATTTACAAGATATTTTACAATTCAAATCACAAATTCATCATACTATTGTATACGCTTGTATAAGTAATAAAAAATAACAAGATGTGCGAAAAAAAAAATAGAAATTGATGATTCACAATAATTGCCCTACTGTTTTTATCTTATTTTCATCACTACTCTATAACTGTAGAACATCATCTTCATTTTATGTATCCTGTTATTCTACTTTCTACAATTAATACTGCTGAGGCAAAGATATAATATATAATGTTCATATTTTACAGAGCCTCTTACTTCCTTTGGCGTTCCTAAGAGGTGCTTTACAAGCATGCAACTTGAAGATGTTAATTTACAGAACTAGAGTGGCAAGATTATAAGATGCAAAATCAAAATTCAAAGTATTTCTTTTTATAGAAGTAAAATCCATAAATAAAAGTTAATATGTATATACAATATTCAAAGCATTTGGTTCTCTTTTAATGGAGATTGCAAAATATAGAAACTATAAAAAATTTAATCTATGAATGAACTGAGATAAAATCCATTAGTTTATAACGTCTCGTTGAAATGTTATCCATGATTACAGAAATTGAATTTAAAAGAATAATTGTAAAAAATCTGCAATTCAAATAAATTCT
>JAUEJJ010000047.1:9252674-9274963 GCA_032164275.1 Synergus coniferae | reverse complement strand
AAGCAGATTCGTTGGAGCCAACTTAAGAATTTAAATTCATCAAGATTACGCGCCTTTTCCTACCAAGGCGCGTCACACGGCAGCGACAGGGGCGTCATCTAGCGGTGGCGGCTGGAACTACGTAGCTGTCCCAGAACTGTCATAGCTATACCAGTCTATACTACTAGTTTCAGAAAAAACTGCGACTTTTTGTCATACAATTCTTTTTTATATTACAAAGGTTTTCTACATAGAGATTCAAATGTGATTAAATGTTAGTGTAAAATACATTGAAAAAAGTCTTTATTGTAATTGTTATCATATTATAATTATTTTTAAATGATTTTTTATTGCCCAAGAAGATATTTACGTTATACCCGAAGTATAATACTTTTTCGAGTCAATTATTCGAAGTATCTAAAGGACAAACTGAGTTACAGAAAATTGTACAAAGAAAACCAATTAAGTGGAGACAATTATAACAAATTCTATTCTCACTCAATTACCATGTCAAAGGAAACGAAGAGTTTCATTTTATTAATCGACTTTCCTCACCCTTTTATATACTTTTCGTTTTTTCAGAATGCTGTGACTCACATCAGCAAGGAAGAAAAGCGAAATGTCGAATTTGACTGGGATGCACCCACAAATTTCGAAGGAACCATTATTTTCAAGTAAGTAATCATTAACTTATACATTTCTCTTAGCTTTGAAAACTATACAATTTATTTAGAATTTTAAAAGAATGATTGGAATTTATATAGCTGAAGGCACGCAGAAAATTGAATTTTGTGGTGGTTGGGGTTGGAACAATGTTGTAAATTCGTTTTCTCGTGACGAGAGTTGGTACTAATCGATTTTGTCCTTGTTATTACCTTTCCACTTCGTATTTTTCTTCTACAGGCAATTTTTCCTTTATTACATTTTGAACCTTTTGTCTTTTTTTCACAGTTCCACCTTCGCTCAGGACTATTCTGTATATTGGGTCGGAGTGGAATCACCGAGAATAACTGTCCTGAAAAGTGCCATCGACGTGGATACTCCTCCACCTCAAATCACGACTCCGAGGACTACAACTCCACCTTATTATCGTCCTACTTCTCCTAATGTAAGTTTAATTGGCTGTCCAAGCCCAAGTCTGACTCATGTAGTACATTTTCTACTAAAAAACGAAGAGTTGTTTCTACTGGAATCCATTAGAAAAAGTTGACGTTGGTGGGATATTTTTATAACGTAATTCTCTTAATAATTGTACAAAGCGGAATGCAAAATTATGGGAAGGTACGGTAATCTTAAGACTGCGTCGTGATTATTGTACCATGAAGTCTGCTTCTTGAACCATATCTAACGATAACTTGAAGGCTGGTCGTCAAAATTTTCCAACCCTCCACTTTTTTGCGATTTTCCCTTAGCTCTTGACAATAATTTACAATTTTACAATTTAATTATACACCACATGTTTAATCAGTTTCGAAATTCTGAAAGTCAATGTTCAAGTTCATCGTTCTCTATCCATGTTGGAAGTAAAGAGATAGAAAGAGATAGAACATTTCTATCTCTTGCAAGTATCCATTTTGGATCACCAAAACGCTATCTCTTTCTACCCACCATTGTATCCCCGTGTCCGGTGATATTCTATCTCTTCCTATCCCTCAGTCTATCACTGTGTCTAGTAATATTTATCTCTTCCTGTCTCTCAATCTACCCGTATTTCTAGTAATATTTCTAGTAATATTTCTAGCAATTTGTATCTTTCTATCCCTAAGGCTATCTCTCCCTTATTAACTTATTAATTTTCAAATTTTAAACATTCATAATAATTTTATACCTACAATATTTTGTACATACATATTATTCTAATCATACCACTAACGTATATGCTGACAGAGAAAAAGACATTCAAAAAGGTAGGTTTAGAAATAGGCTGGTATAGAAATTCTGGGATTGAAACAGATAGAAGTAAATTTCAATTGACAAAGAGATAAAGGAAAATAGATGAAGATAGACGAGAAATTGAAAGGAATAGAAAAGTGGGTATTAAAAGAGATAGGAGTGAATTGAAATTGATAAGGAGATGGAAAGAGACAGACTGGAATAGGCGAGAGATAGAAAGAGATACAGAAGTGAGGAATAAAAGAGATAGGAGCAATTTTAATTCAGATGGAGATAGAAAGAGATAGATTGGAATAGGTAGGAGATAGATTGAGATAGAGATAGGCGGAGTGAAAGAGATAGACATGGATGTGGATTGAAATGGCGATAGAAAGGGATAGAGAATTGGAGATTGAAAGAGATAGGAGCGAATTGAGATTGAAGAGGAGATAGGAAGAGATAGACAGATATATATATATATATATATATATATATAGATAGATAGATAGATGGAGATAGCGAAGTGGGTATAGAAGGAGATAGGAGAGAACGGTGATTGAAAAGGAGATCAAAAGGGATAGGGAACTGGAGATTGAAAGAGATAGAAGCGAATTTAGATTGACAACAAGATAGAAAGGGATAGACAGGTATATATAGAAATAGAAAAAGATAGAGCAGTGGGGATTGAAAGAGATAGGCGTTGATGTGTATTGAGGTGGAGATAGAAATAGATAGTCAAAGATAGACAAGAGATAGAATGGGATAGAAAAGAGGAGATTCAAAGAGATAGGCGTGGATGTGGATTGATATGGGGATAGAAAGAGATTGCCGGGGATAGGCGAGAGATGGAAGGAGATATAAAGAGATAGAATTTCTATTTCTTTACTTGGAACAGAGTAGTCGGGTGTGCTATAAATAATTATATTTTATCACATCAACAATAAAGAGTTTTGTTTTTATTCGCAGATAGATTATGGTGAGGATTCATTTTATGATGGATGTGGAGAAACAAAAAATTGTTTTGGGGCTCCGAGAGGTTGTGAAGAAGAAAAAAATTGTGAGGCAGTTGTAGCTGTAGAGGTTCGTGGAGAACGCTACATTTTCGAAATGAAAGCTCGCGGTGCGAAATACGTTGCGGTTGGACTTTCGGACGATGACCTTATGGTAATTTAATTTAATTTTCTATATATTTGAAGATAATTTTATACAGCTTCTTAATATTTTGATATTTTTGATTATTTTAGGGAGAAGATAGTGTGGTTGAATGTGTTGATGAAGGAGGTCAAGTTGGTCTTCACATGTCCTGGAATAATGGAAAAAAAAACAAGCGTATTTCTACGGTAAGAAAATTGTTTATTCCATGAATATATTTTAATAATTTAAAATTTAATATATTAAATATTACTATTTTTTATATTAAATATATTAAATAAAAAAATGTGTATATATTATATAATATAATATATAAAATATATAAAAAATATATTATTTAAATATTTAAAATGTAATAATTTAAAAATATTCTATTAAACAAAATGAGAAATCTCTGATAAATACAATCTTAGTATTCTGATTAATTTGAATTCCGAAGAGAGAGCAGTGTTTTGTCGCGGATTGCTTTGCCCTAGGTGCTTAGCAATCTAGTTCTATGAATATTTATGTTTTTTAGAATTGATCACCAGAATTTATTTTTAAGATTTTTAGACCCCAAAATCCTAAAACTTTAAAGTAAAAGCTAGAATTATTACTAAACTTAGATGAATGAAATCACAACACTGATTTAGGGAAAAAAAGGCCATTCGGCATAAAAAAAAAACCCTGATTTATTGAAGAAACGAAAGGTTGAAAGGTACATTGACTCGCAAGAGATTTCGAAGAAACGAATCGGTTTGACGTCACTCACACGCACATACGTTCCGACGCGTTCGATTTGATTTCGTTAAGGTGTTGGTTGCTCGAATGAGCATAAGATAGATTTTGGTTACAAGGCCGATTGATTTTGGCGGTAATGCCGGTGGTTTCGTTAAGTCGAGAACGGACGCGAGGAAGTTCCACACGCACCGCTGGTATTTGGTCGTAGGCACGACACTACTTGACACGAGATGAGACGAGACTAGACTCGACGCGACTCGGTGAAAGCTGGTGAAAGCCATGGTGAAAGCTGACGTAAGACTACTGGAGAGTGGAGACTGGAGAGTGGAGACTGGATACGTGGATACCGTCGGCGGGCGATTCTCGGTTGCCCGCATGGATGTAAGAATTAACGGGATGGAGCATAAAGTTCCACTTTTGGCGAGGGGGTAAATTTGGTACATCGGGAGGGACGAAGTTACGGAGGATAACTCGGGATTGGCTAGTGGAACACGCATGAGCCGCGCAGGCCGCGCGTTATTTGAAAGGGAATGCTGAATATTATTTCTATGAAAGAAAAGTAGAATTTTTGCAAATAATAGAATAGACAATTATTATTTCACGTAAAAAATAACGAACCTTATTTTCAAAGCATAATATTTATATTTTTTACTACTATTTTCAAATGACACTGCACTTTAACTAACGCAAACCAACAGACCAATCACTAAATATCTTCCCTAGAGTGGGCGTGGTCTACTTCATGCCCCTTGCTTACGCCGAGCCATAAACCACAGGTTTGTGCTGATTTGTTGATTGGCTGTGATTGGTTAATGGCAGTCACGCGCTATTTTAAATGTGATTCGGATTTTTTGTCTAATAGTTGAATCGTAAGATTGTAAAATACATAAATAGAAGTAAAATACATAAATTGGTTTATTTTTTTCCTCATTAGAAGACAATTTTCGAAAAAAAATTAAGGAGACTTATCAATAGGTGCTATGTTAATTTGAATTAATTTGAAGAAATTATTAGTTTCTTTTTATAAAAAAGTCACATATTTTGTCAAATATCATTAATTGTTAACGTAATGTAAATTACGTGAGACAATTTGATTCTCCTGTATGAAAATCACATAAAATATTAGAATTCTTTTATAAAATAATGCAGTAATAATTAAGTATCGATAATTATATATGTATAATAAAATGATATCTTAAGTCAGTTAACGGAAGTTAGAAACATAGAGACATAATTGAAAATAAATAAATATGTAAGAAAAGTTTTATTGTAAGCGATTGTAAGGTTAGCAGTGAAATGAACCGAGCTTTTTAAAAAGAAATAATAGTTTTGTTCTTTACATATATTTATAAATGAATTTCAAATCAAATTGTGCCATGCACAAGTCTACAACATGGACATTTAAAACATGCAACATTACAAACAATTTTCATTACATAACAAAGAACTCATTATATAATCATCACAGCATTACACTTCTAGTAAATAATATATAATTAAAAGGAATTATAAATAATACTGCATTTAAATTTCGAAAATACTACTAATAGATACACTTTAGTCCTTTGGAAAACTGAAATAAGTTTAGTATACAATATAGAAATTTAAACTTAGAAATTTTAATATAGCTGCAATGACATAACCAAAAATTAGAAGAAAAAGTGTTTTTTTTCCTAGTAGTTCTAACCTATTTCTTTTTGCAGTTCCTCTGCGAGGAACATAGTTTTTACAGTTCTTCACTACACAAATCCTCGTAACAAGCAGCTCGGATTATTATTCAATTTACGAATGGAGGTCTATTGTGGGATCAAAATAATCTCTGACTTTCAATCGAATCATGAAATGTGCTTCTCAGTAGTAAAATCAAAAATGGGATAAATTCAGTGCCGGCCTTAGCCTATGTGGCGCCCCCGGGCAAAATCTTTCATGACGCCCCTTTCAGAATCAAAAATGCTAATATTGTTTCGATTTTCAGTGAAAACAAAACGAAACACATTGCGAATGAGTCCTTAGAAAAGTCATGTTATTTCAAAAAACATAGTGTTATTTTTGCACTTGTAATCTACTGCTTTCCCTAAGTTTATCTTATTTAATGAGTACAAAGGGTGTAGAAAAATTACATGCGAATTCTGATCTATATGCGCGTACAGATCATAGTTCAGAATTCAGGGAGGAATTTTTTTAAGATTTGAGAGAATCTCTGGCACAAATTAGTTAAGATATGGGAGATTTGAGTGTTTATGGCAGAAAGCTAAGATGCGACAGCTCAATATTGAACCTATAATAGGTTCCAGGAACTAAATTAATTTCATTGGTTAAAAAGAGCCAGAGATATCTCCATCTGTTTTTAACCAATAGTATTCTTTTAATTCTTGTAACTTATTATAGGTTCGCTAATGTGGTGCCGCATCTACTTCTAGAATATCTTTGGTCCAGCGGACACTGCTAGCATATACAATGTCACATAAATATTCTTAATAAGTTGTGAAAAAATTAGTTGTGATTTTTCCTCAAATGTAGAAGTTATCTTTGCAATTTAATATCACTGTTTCGTTGATCTACGACTTAAACTAGTCATGATCAACGGACACTACTTTTTAAACCGCTAAAACAGTTTAATTCAATTATTATGTCAAAGTAAAAACAAAACGTAGAGCGCCTGCGGCGCCCTTATTCGCTCGGCGCCCCCGGCCGTCGCCCGACCTCGCCCTCCCAAAGGCCGGTACTGCATAAATTTTAAATCAGAATATCCTGTCGACTGTATAAAAATTACGTTAAAGGGGAAGAAAAATCGAATTTTGACAATTTTATATTTAAATCGAATTTCAAAACGTTAATATTGAAAAATCTAACAAATTACAATTTTTTAGCCTGAAGGAGCAGTTCGAATGGAATCAAGCTCCGTACGAGATAATACAATTTCTTGCAAATTTTCAAGAGAAAAAACAACAAGTATTATGCAACGAAATTTTGATCTTGTTTACAAATCTTACAACCTTCTTCTGGCAGCTGGAACACAGGCTTCGAGTAGGTTGCAAAAAATAATTAAATTATTTAGTGTTGATTTTTTATTATATTCGTTTGTAAATATTGGACTGAAATTATTAAAATCACAAAGTCTAACCAAGCAGTGCCTTTTCTACTGAAAGCCTGTTTCTACTGGATTCAGTAGAAAAGGTCGGCGTTGGTGTGGAATTTTCATAACGTGATTCTCTTAATTATATTTTAAGAAGAAATCATTAACCACTGGCTGCGTAAGTAATTAAATTTGTGATTTTAATTTTTAGGTAATAATATCAAGTTTCACGACCTGGTTTACTTGGCCTCGTCCAAACCTATATTATTATCCAATGTTGGTAAAATAGAAGCAGCAAGTGACATTTTATATCGAATCCATGGTGCTCTTATGTTGGCTTCCTGGATTGGAACAGCCTCAGTTGGAATCCTCCTGGCGAGGTATTACAGACAGACGTGGGTTGGCTCTCAGCTTTGTGGAAAGGACCACTGGTTCGTCGTAAGTGCCCTTACGTTGCAGGATAAAGCTCACAATTCTTTCTAGGACCAGTACTCGTAATCAAGAAAAATAAATGAAAAAATCTGCCCGCTTCGCGTGCACATCCTCATAACATTTCGCGCTCCGTGTTGCGTGCTTCGCGACACGGGCGCTATTGTTTTAATTATTTTTGTTTTAAATGAAGAGAACTCATTTACTTAAAGGTCTATCGATCTTAAGGAACACATTCTCATCAGGACACTCGCGCTCGATATTTGACATAAACCTCGCGCGATTTGTTCGTAGCACTTCGTGCTCTGGAATATTTGATCGTCAAGTTTCGATTATTTAAATTAACTTTGTAATATTTTCTCATATCTCAGGTTTTTGCCCGGAAAATTTAATTTAAAATTTTTTAAAAACAGTTTTCACGATTAAAACGAAAACTACTTAGTTTATCAAAAAATAGTTAAAGGAAGATTTATAGATCTTTTAAAGACCATTAATTATGTTTCTTATCATTTTTTTTATCTCGCGTTATTTGGCTCAAAATTTGAATTTTCGTTTTTTCAAAAAAATTCAAAAAGTTTTTATGCCATTCTTGTAGAGCGTTCAAAAAGAAAATTTTTTTATTTCTTGACTTTTTTTCATATCGTGCGTTGTTTGGCTTCAAATTGTAATTCTTTTTCGTGTTTTTGAATTTCCTAAATGTCATAAGTCTGACAATTATTTTTTTATTGAGAAAAGTCATAAGGATAAATTGTTGTGCTTTTTTAGTACTACGAAGATCCATACATAGTATTTGTAAATTAAAAAAAAAGTGGTTTAAAAAATTTTCAAAATGCTCCAACTTTTTGAATTTTTATCCAAAATGGCTGATTAACGAACTTGACCTTTATTTTAGGACACTAAAAGAGTGTACCAAAGGCCAATCCAAACTGTTAATTCTTTCGAAAGTTATCGTGCGCACAAACTAAAAATCTACAGATAGACCCACAGACAGACAGACACATTTTTAAAAACATGTTTTTTGGGTTCAGGGGGTCTCAAAACGTGGACATTTGACAAAAACGGGGGGAGGTCAAATTTTACACAAATCTAATACATTCTCTCTGATGAGATTGTAAAGATTCCATTCTTTGGAGAGATCAAGCCCAATAATTTCAAGAATAGAAGTTTCAAATATTTTCAAAACTGAATAATATGAAAAAAACTTTTATTCTATGACCTCAATTCAATGAATTATTATATTTTTATAATAGCAAATCTTATTCTTATTTTTTTCCTTACTGAATTAATGATTTAGCATTTTTTTTTCTACAGTGGCATCGATTTTTTATGGTTCTCACTTGGCTGATGACACTGGCCTCGTTCATCGTGATTTTCATTCAATTAGGAAGGTGGAGTAGTAACACAGAACATGCTTCAATAGGTTTAGCAACCACAATTTTGTGCTTTATTCAACCTTTTATGGCGGCATTCAGGCCCCATCCGGGCGCACCAAAAAGGCCCCTTTTCAATTGGGCCCATTGGTTTGTTGGGAATGCTGCTCACATTTGTGGAAGTAAGTCTTTTTTATAATTATAATTTTTAAATTACATTTAGTAAGATATTTAAATCTACTAGCGACAAAAATGTAAAATTCCTTGAATTTAATAATTTAGAGCTTTTCTATTTTTATTCCAGTTGTCACTATTTTCTACGCAATTGGAATAAGGAAAGATTTGACACCGGAATGGATGATTTGGATTATTGTCGGTTATGTGGTTTTCCACATTGGTACTCATCTTTTTCTCACGGTAAGGAAATGAGTTTCTTTATTAAAAACGAATATACATACTACAGGATTAGGGGCGATGACAAATCTCCATTCTTCTCTCGAATTTAATAAAATTAATGGATTTCGAGGGTGAACACGCTCAAACTTTTGCCTCCGTATGGATTTCAATATCCATAAAGAGAGAGTAAATTAATTTCGTTAGAAAATTTTCATTAACTGAAATTTAATACTTAACAAAATATCTACTAGATTTATTTTTGAACATTGAATTATTATATTATTATACAATCAATAAGTTTCTATATAAAAAAAGTGGTGTAACGAAATGTCTCGAAAATCTGGCATACATTGTTGTTGCAAACCTGATTAGTGTCTGAATGACGAATAAGAAGGAAAACAAAATAATAGTGCATGTTTGTTTGCTCGACCCATAAAATTATATCCAAAAAGCTTCGAAATCCTTTAAAATCAGTTACAATCGTTTATGATTTCTAGAAATCTCTTGAAGTCCCTTAAAATTATTATGAATTTTATAAAATTCCGTGAAATCCTTAAAATATTCACAAAATTAAAAAAAAATCGGAAAAATTGCTTGAAATTCCTTACAATTTTACAACAACCTTCGATATTTTTATAAATTCTACGAAATCTTTTAAAAATTATAAAATTCTTTCGAAATTTGTCAAAAATTCGTGAAAATCCCTTGAAATTCCTAGTAACTTCTTGAAATTTACAAAAATTCTACGAGAACATTTAAAATTACTTTATATCCTTTAAAATGCATTAAAATTATTAGAAATCTTATCAAATTTCATAAATTATTTTAAAAATCATAAAAAATCTCTTAAATTTTCTTAATATTCATGCAAATTTCACGAAAACATTTAAAATCTCTTAAAATCCTTTAAAATTCCTAGAAACCTTGTAAAATCTCTTAAAATTTCACGAAAATCTTCGAAATCGTTGTTGAAATCTATTAAAATTCTTAGAAACATCATAAAATTCCCCGAAATTGCAAAAAATTTAAAGTTCCTTAAAATCTCTTCAAACTCTTAAAAAAACCTTCGAAATGTCATAAGGTTTCATGAAAATCTTCGAAATAGATTGTAGAGGACAAAAAAATAAGATATACGTATTTTTTTTTATCTGTGGAAAAACACTTCGAAGGGGTTAAAACCACCCCCAAAGTTCACCCCCAAACACAGTTTTTTCACGTTATCTCTGTTTCTATGCAAAATTCGTTTTTGAAACCAATTGGAGATTGCTTGTTATTGAAAGGTGATATTAAATACAGCAGTTGGATATGCGAGGGTTGCATTCCTTATTTTTTACAAGAGTAAAAGTGTTCTTTTTTTAAACTATTTTCTCCATAAAAATTCTAAAAATCATTAAATATTTATAAAAATAATTTTATTCTATAGAAACATTGGGAGTGGTTTTAACCCCTTAAAAGTGTTTTTCGGCAGATAAAAACAATACGTATATCTTATTTTTTTGTCCTCTACAACATAGCAAAGTTTCATTGAAATCGACTCCTGACAGTTCGTGAGGTTTCATTGTTAGTTATAACATCTGTAATATCTGTAGCCTGTAGAAAAGTAATTAGGGTAAAAATAGGTAAAAATAGGATAAAAGATAGATAGAATCATCGCAGGGATACTGTTAGTTTAGTTAGCAAAGACGCAAACATCCGTCTGGCACTGAAGGCAGAGAAGCTCTAACGCTGATTGGCTCGTAGAAATTTCCGGAGATGAAATGCGACCAATCAGCGCCCTGCGATTATTTCTCCGGCCACAAGCATAAAAGAAGGCATTTTTCTGGCATCAGGACACTCGATCTCGGGACTCGAAGCGACTCACATCGACCGCTCGAAGGACCTACCTACTTACTTACTGGAAACGAACCTACCTGAGTAAGGAGACTCTGAAGCCTGCCTACCCAGCAAGTGCCTACCCTTGCCTGGTTACAACGCCTACTCAACTAGGCCATAAAATTGCGGAGTCGCCTCTGCCCATCAGCCGCCAAGGCTCCACTTATCTCAGGAGGGAAGCGAAAGGAAAAATAAAGAAAAAACTCATACCAACAACGGCCCTGCGTCTTCAATTGAAACCCAACAGTTCTTTTCAGAACTACCTATAACTTCATTTCTCAAATATGCCAATCAGCTCTTTTCAGAGCTAAGTTAAACGTGGAATACCTCTCCCCCCCGCTTTAGTCCTCCCCTAGGACTTTCGGATTACCTTTGGGAAAAAGGATTCCCTTCTGAAGGCCACATTGCTAGGACCTCCGGGTTTCCTTTCAAGTGTTGACCGATAACTATTTCGGATGGGATGGAATTCGAAGCAGCGGGCGGCCCGCCGACGAGCTAGAGAGGCTGGACGCTTAATAACGCGTCTAGGTCGCCAGGAGGTCGAGACCACTCAGGATAATGAAGAGGGAACTAGGTCTGAGGAAGATCTGAGAATCCAGGTGGCCGCTGAGGGCTGCGATACGAAAGAAGACGAGAATTTTCCTCCCGAGGCTTCCTTCTTTCGAGAAGCTCCGTGCACTCGGACCATCGTCCAACCTCTTCCGCCACCGTCAAACAATCACCCTTGTTTCCTCCTCGGACTACGGTGTCAAACCAACGACCGGATCTCGAAGGCCAGACGGAGCTTATTTCCGGTGAACAAGAAACCCTGGGAGTTTCCAAGAAGCTTGGACAAGCCGCTCCCCGAGCAGAAGACAGAGAGCGAACGAGACTGGATTGTCCACCGCTTCCTATATAGGATGATGACCCCCCTCCCTGACTCTCCAGCTTGTCCTAACCTAGCTTTCTAGCTCCTTGACTAAGCCTAGGTCCCGCCGTCTAG
The DNA here is from genome assembly GCA_032164275.1 of Synergus coniferae. NCBI lineage: Eukaryota > Metazoa > Arthropoda > Insecta > Hymenoptera > Cynipidae > Synergus > Synergus coniferae. Next base: position 9,263,115 of record JAUEJJ010000047.1, on the reverse strand, counting down.
CCTACTTCCCGCCATTTTGCCTTTATCCTACTTACTCTGACAATTTACCACACCACGGGATCGTAATAATTGGCGCCTAAAACGTGAGACTTTCAATAGTGATTGGTATCGCGATGAACCAACAACAGCCTTAGGAAAAGAGTTTCATGCATCGCACTCCAACCAAATCAGAAGGCAGCCGTGGAATGCACTATTTCCACTAGAAGAACCGCAGTCACTTCCGGAAGTGAGAAACAAAATCCGGTGGCTCCCAATCAAAATCCGACGAGTTCCGACCTGATCCAGGAAGAGAACCTAACACCACCCGCACCGTCTCAGGAAGGAACGGGTGGTGTTTTTATTGACGACAACGGTCGTCTATTCGTCAGCCGCAAGTGGCTTGACGCCTGTCATCGTTGGAATTGCGAACTGTGGACTACGCCAATGTACCACCCACGCGCAAGCCCAACAAATTCCTCAAAATTGCAAAAAATTTAATGTTCATTAAAATGCCTTAAAACTCTTTAAAAACCTTTGAAATGTCCTAAAATCCCTCAAAATTTCAAAACATTTAAAGTTCCTTAAAACCCCTCAAACACTTAAAAAACCTTTTAAATATCTTAAAATTTTAAGAAAATCTTTTAAATCGCTGTTGAAATCTGTTAAAATTCTTAGAAACCTCCTAAAATTCCTCGAAATTGCAAAAAATTTAAAGTTCCTTAAAATCCTTTAAAACCCTTTAAAAAACCTTTTAAATGTCTTAAAATTTCACGAAAATCTTCGAAATCACGTAAAATTTATTGAAATCTCTTAAAATTCTACGCGAACTTTTCAAAATCTTAAAAATCCATTCATTTTCGTAAAAATCCCTTGAAAATCAACGAAATCCCTTAAAATTCCTAGAAACGTCTTAAAATTCCTCTTTAAAAAAAGTGGTGTAACAAAATGTCCCAAAAATCTCGCATATAGTACATTATTGTTTCAAATCTAACTGGCTTTTGAATGATTTGAAGTTGCAGGAAGGAAAAAAAAATAATTGCGCGTAGCGCGCGTGTTGGTTTGCTAGTTGTTTTGCTGGGATGGGTGCATAAATTTTGAATTCGTCCTTGTGTTTAGAGTAATATATGCGACATGTACGTGCTCTGGGCCGAAAGAATCAGAAAAGCTACAGTTGAAGAGTTTTAAATATTACAAGAATCGTTCACGCGACTTTACTATGATGCCAATTTCTCTTATTTCTTTTTTGCAGTTTACTGGATGTATCTCAGACAGGCAAGGGAGTCAGAGAGTGAATTCCTTCCCCATGAAGGACATGCATTCTCGAGGTTCTATGTCACATCCTGATGCAAGGCGAGATGCACCTGTAAGTATTATTTGCATTTGCAATACATCTTCAGTGAAACAATCCTCGGTCTGTTTTGAAATCTATTATTTTTACATAAATCATCTAACTATACTTATTTTTATGATTTTCTGTTTTACTATTTTTTTTCTATAATAGTATTTTCAAATTTGTAAATACTTTTATTTACATAAATAACTCAAAAACTAGAAAATAGGCATGGGAAAATTGCATTAATTTGATTCAAGTTTAAATAAGACTCTAATATAAATTTAAGATTTAAAAGTAGCAATTCTTGAGACTGGAGGTTGAATAAAAAGCTAATCGATATTCAATTTCGCCTGACTTACCTTTTCTTAATTTCTGTCTACAGCATTCGGGACTCAGGAAGTTAGTTTTTGGTATTTACTTTGTCGTAATCGCCATCTTCGCAACGGTGCTCATAGTAATAGTCGTTCTGGCACCAATTCAGGATACGTGGAATACTTGGTTAAAAAAAATGTGAAATTAATTTAAAAAAGAAACAGAAAAAGAAAAGGAAAGAAACCTAAGTATCCTATTTTGTGTGTAGGAAATACGTATAACAATACAGTTTCTACTATTATATAACAAATTGAAACAAAAATATGTTGCCAAAAATATATTTTGTCTATGTATTTCATGTTTGCGACGATATATTTCATATTTTCTAAATTAATACGTTCCTGAAAAATGAAGTAATCATTACATTCTCCATCCTAAGAATCAACTGAGTCACCAAAGTTTGCCTTGAAATCGTTATACGTATTTTTCTCTGCTCACAAAAAATCTGGTTTTACGCTAGACTGATTCGAAGGTAGCCTTGAGATTTTACAGAGAAATATTTTGATTCGAAGAAAAAGTACAACGAGTGTGTATTACTTAAGATTTGTACTTAACAAAATTTGAATGTTTCAAATTTTGAATTTGAAACCTCGTCTCAGAACGTAAATAAAATTCCCTGGAACGATCATTGATATGTTAGTTTGTATTGTTGATAGGAATTTGTCGTTTTGTAAACAGAAAAAAATTACTTCAAATTCGTATATATTTTTATTTTAAACTAGTATTTCAGTAATTATGCAATATTTAAATTGTTTTTAATTTAATAGTACATAAATTCGAGAGGAGGGTTATAATTTAAAGATATTTACAGTATTAGAATCACATTTTTTCACTTGTACACTCCTATCGAATTTTCGACCCACAGGGCTTCGATTAGTATGTAATTTTTATGCAATAGATATTTATCCGACGAATAGCTTTTGTATACTTAATTATGTACATAATAATTTCCAAGATAATTTACAGAATTTGAAGCTAATTAATTTGAAAATATTTTTTCTGGAACATATCAAGACATCAAAAATTTAATGAAAATAATAAAATATCTTTTTTAAACCGCTATTTGAAAACCTTAGGTTAAGTTAATTTATTTTTGCCGTCCTAGATTTATAGTTTATTGTTATACTGATAGAAAATATCATTGAGATACCTAAAGCCATAGTTACAAATGAGGCAAAGTGATTTCACGCAAAGTATTTTTGCATTAATACTATATACTCAAGAATAAATGATAAATTATGAATTGTGTTCGAAAATAGGATTAAGAGTATTATTAATAAATTACACATTTTTAGTAATATTGTGTAATTATTTCACTTATTCATTTTTATATCATCTTTAATGGTTTTGCTTTTTCATTTTTATTTATTCACTATTTGTATTTGTTTTATTTTCCTCTTTTCTTGACGTTCCCTTCCCTTACGACTTTTAAGTCGTAAACAGGAATATGTGGATGCAAAAGATGCGATTGCGAAGCAGATTTGTTCACTACATAACTTTATCACACTCGTTCAGTTCTTTTTGGTCCACTGAACATTATTCACGTACTTTATGTTAGTTATATGTATTTCGTGTATCTTCAGACTAAAGCGACATTTATATACATATAGTTATATATTTTCCTATAAATTACAGATCAAAACTATTGCTATTGGTGTAAGTGTAACGCTGTGTGTTTATATCGTGTATGTATATGTATGTGTGTGAGTGTTAGGATGAACATAAGTGTGGGTGTGGTGTGTTTCGCGGTTACAGCGGTTTGTGTATGTGTGAAGTGTGTGTAAATTTAGATGGCTTGAGTGAGTGCGAGAGTTGCGCCTTTGGTCGTGGATCGGGCGGATCTCTCCGAATCCCCGAGGGTGACCTTTCTTGTCCGCGGGGAGTCCAGGTCGATCCTCGATTGGTTGGGTTGTGAAGCCAACAAATCCTCTCACCCGATACACGGCCATAGTTGCGCCATTTAGTCGTGGATCGGGCGGATCTCTCCGAATTCCCGAGGATGGTGCCGTGAGACAGGATGACTCCCAGAGGATAACATCGGCCAGGTTGCCCTGGATGACATCGTCCTCTACCTCTGTGAATCACGGCTGCAGTTGCGCCATTCAGTCGGGCTTCGCATCGGCGTCTCGGCTCGGTTCTCCAGATGTTAGGATCCCGTTCGCCCTGGTATAGTTGCGCCATTTACCAGGGAGAGCAGTGAGTATCGCTGGGCTCTGCACCTCGACTTAAGTCGGTTTGCAGCTCTCAGCGAACTGTCTGCAAAGTAGGACTGCGAGTTCTTTTATGTGCTCGCAGCCGGTCGGTCGGTGTGAAGAGCGGTGCGGGTATCGGGGGTCTCTCGCCTTGTGACGTCATAGGCATGTGACGAGTATTCGCTCGTCACATCTCCCCCCCGCTTTGGAGAGTGAAGCGCACAGCAGAACGAATATGGCAGCAGGACGTATACATCGTGGATCTCGTGCGGTATGGCGGGGTGTCGTTGTTCGGTTGGTGGGGCTTCCAGTTCGTTGACGCGTTGACGGCGGTGATCGCTGCTTGCTCGATGGTGGGAGCTGATGGCTGTGGTGCCGGTGTTGGTAGGGGTTTCGGTGTCTTATCGGCAGCTGCTACTACTACCTTGCAGGAGGGAGGCGTCGTCTAGACCTCTTCTTGGCGAGGTGATGCGGCGGGAAATATGGCCATGCTGGTGGTGCGGTTCGTCACTGGCGGATCAATTGCTGGTGGAGATGCGAGTTCTCGAGGCGATAGCGTGGCGACATAGGGTGGTGGAGGTGCCTGTGCTCTGTGGATTGGCATGGCAACCCTTTCGATTCTGGTAATGCATGGTCGCGTGGAGATAGCGGCGCACGGGGTTCTTCAGATGTGCCTTCCGAAGGATACCTTTGCAGGTCGCGTTAGTTTTCTTTGGAAGATAGCTTCCGACTCCGGGTCTACTGGAAGTGGAGGGAATGGCATTGGTCTGCCGATCCTGGCCGATGCCGCCGATGTTGAGGCTCTGGCAAAGGTAGTCCGGGCGCGAGGAAGTCGCCTGCGGGTGGGCATCTCTGGGATGTTGTCGTAGAGGGGGCCCACGTCTTCGAAGCGCCGGAGCGGGGTAGTGGACCGATGAGATCGGTGGAGACCATTTCCCACGGCTGCTCCACGTTGGTGGCGTGCATCGTGCCGGCAGGGGCACGATGCGCCATTTGGTCGTGGATCGGGAGGATCTCTCCGAATTCCCGAGGATGGTGCCGTGAGACAGGATGACTCCCAGAGGATAACCTCGGCCAGGTTGCCCTGGATGACATCGTCCTGTACCTCTGTGAATCACGGCTGCAGTTGCGCCATTCAGTCGGGCTTCTCATCGGCGTCTCGGCTCGGTCCTCCAGATGTTAGGATCCCGTTCGCCCTGGTGTAGTTGCGCCATTTACCAGGGAGAACAGTGAGTATCGCTGGGCTCTGCACCTCGACCTAAGTCGGTTTACAGCAATCAGCGAACTGTCTGGAACTGTCTGAAAAGTGCGACTGCGGATGCTTTTACATGCTCGCAGCCGGTCGATCGGTGGGAAAAGCGGTGCGGGTACCGGGGGACTCTCGCCTTGTGACGTCATAGGCATGTGACGAGTATTCGCTCGTCACAAACTTCCTCGATCAAGAAAACAATATCTTGGAGTTATCAACAATCAAAAAAGAACACAATTTTTCTGACTCTAAGCAATAATATCTTGGAATGATTCACACAAAAAATCCAGTATCCAAGAATTAATATCCAGTGGGCCAGCAAAAAACGTTGTGATTCAACGTCCGTCAAGGTAAGCGAAATTTTTGAATCACCATCCCATGCCAATGTCGAGGAAAGAGTAAAAAATGCAAATGAAGTTAGGGAACTAATACAAGAAGCCAAATAATGCAGTAGAAAAAGTCCAAAATGTTGTCCCTACAAATTTGCGAAACAGAGAAAATGTCCATACTCCCAAATCCTTTAATTTACAAAGCACAAATTCTTTAGGTCAAGCAGGTCATTTTCTTTTAGATCCCAATCTCCCTAAACTCACACTACCGTCCTTTTCAGGAACTTTCGATACGTGGTTAGGATTTCGGGACACTTTCAATTCCATGGTACACACAAAAGATCAAGTACCACCAATATTTAAATTTCATTACTTTTCGGTTCCTTTTCGGTTAGGAAACATTGGGGTTTCCTATTTTCTTTCCTTCAGATCTATTTTCTCTTTTCTACGGTGAAATAAAAAGTGCTTATAAATTCCATGCGTTAACCTTTTTTTAAGTGAACCTTTCTCAACAATCCACGACCGGCAATTCTAGTTCGGGTACTAGCTCGAACAATGACAATGGTCGATATATTGTCAAATTACCGTTCAATGATAAATCGAAACAACTCGGTGACACGCGTAACATAGCATTTCAGTGTTTCTATGCAATCGCAAAGAAATTACAATTAAATCCATCTCTAAAAACGCAATACTCAGATTACATAAATAGCTACCTCAACGAAGGTCAGAGCCAGATTAAGGCAACTCGGGGCCCAGGGCTGTACCATTTTTGGGGCCCCCTGAGAAAAATCTAAAATCTCTGATGGTAAAAGACATACAATACAATAAATGGTGAACAAATTAGGTTCATGAAAATAATTGTGGCGTGCGTTTTCTCTAAACGTGTTTGGCAGAATTTTTCCACTTTCTACAAACACAATAAACGAATAGTTTTTACCGATGTCGTGTTTGACCCTTTTTTATGGTCAACTGCAATAAAACTACGTACGCACATTTCGAGAAAACGCACGTTCGACCTTCGATAGGCAATTAAGGGTCCTCAGTCCCAGATACCCTCTCCTTCGGACCTCGTGGGAAAGAACTTACCCTTTTCACACGATTTTCCGATTGGAAACTTCTTTGCTGGGAGTTTTCGGACACTCTTTCCGGAACTACCGACGCGGTTAAATCTCTGCCTTTTCCGCGAGATTCGTGATCCTTTTACGCCGAGTCAACTAGACCTAATCACTGAATTTGTGTATTAATTAATTTTAATAAATATATGGTAATTTACTTGATTAATTCAACTTGCATTATTTCACCCACCAACGGACTTCAAATTGGTGACCCCGACGTGATATTAAGGGTGAATTCAGTGAGTGTAAAAACTGTGACGTGCTTCTAGTTTGTGATCGTGATTGTTGTGACTAGTGATTACTGTGACTAAAATGCCTGGAAACAACATCAACACAAGCGCTTCTGCGCCAATCGTGAACGTGCTTGCGCCACGACATTTTCGCGCGCCAGCATTTTTGGAAAACAAAATTAAACTGTGGTTCACGTTTATGGAAGCGCAGTTCGTCACTGCACAAATCACGTTAGCGATTTTGCAGGACTTGTAGAGAAAATCCAAAAGCTCACCTTACAGGTGAACGCACTTACCCAAGAGCGCGGCCGCTCACGCTCTCGAGAAGCCCTATTAAAAGGGACGAAAAATCGTGGTGCAACTCCCGTCCGCAATGATCTAGATAATGATCGACTTTGCTACTACCACCGTAGATTTAAAGAGCGAGCAACTAAATGTCGCAAGGGCTGCTCCTGGTCGGGAAACGATGCACGCCGTCAATGAATTCGGCGAGCATTGACGGCCTAGCGCATCGCCGGTTTTATGTTAAGGACCTGAACTCGCTCAAATCCTTTCTAAAAGACCCTGGAGCCGATTTGTGCGTGTACCCACGTAAATGGCTTACTCAAACCTCAAGAAGTGCGAGTACGAACTTTTCGCGGCAAATGGATCGAAAATCGAAACCTTCGGCACTGTGACGTTGAACTTAAATTTTTCGCTACGCCGCGAGTTTAAGTGGCCGTTTGTTATTACTGAAGTGAGTTTCGCGATAATCGGCATCGATTTTCTGTTGCATTACGGTTTATTGATAGACCCTAAAAACAAGTCCCTAATCGACAATACCACTGGCTTGTCAACGCGCGGATTTTTAGCTGAACAAGAAATATCCTCGGTTAAAACAGTGATCGGTACTTCAGCATATCACAAGTTACTCGCCAAGTACCCCGATTTGACGCGACCGCCTGTGTTTCGAAAAGATGCAATCAAGCACCGAGTGCAGTACTACATCAAGGCGACGCCCGGCCCTCCTATTCACGCCAACTTTCGCCGACTTGCTCTGGATCGTCTTAAACAAGTTAAGGCAAATTAGATATGATGATGGAACTGGGCATCATGCGACCTTCGAAGAGTTCATGGACTACGCCTCTACACGTTGTACTTAAAAAGGACGGCAGCCCGCGACCATGTGGTGACTACCGAGCTCTCAACGCTCACACGATTCCTGACAGGTATATTCCGCCCCATATAGACGATTTTGCGCAGAATTTGTACGGTAAGAAAATATTTACTAAAATCGACCTTGTACGCGCTTTCAATCAAATACCAATTGCACCTGAAGACATCGAAAAGGCTGCGCTTGTTACGCCTTTTGGTTTCTTTGAACCATGTCAGATGATGTTCGGTTTGCGAAATGCAGCACAAACTTGTCAACGCTTTATCGACGAAGTTTTGCGCGGTCTTGATTTCGTGTACGCGTATATTGACGATTTTTTTATTGCGTTTGAAAATGAGGAGCAACATTTAAAACAATTAAAAATTGTATTTGATTGGTTATCGACGTACGGCATTTTCATTAACCTAGGAAAATACGAATTTGGCGTAAGCGAAGTAAATTTTCTCGGGTGTACGGTAAACACTAACGGCATTTCTTCAATACAAGAGTGCGTCGAAGCGATCTCGAAATTTTCTCTGCCCTCTACGATGAAGTATTTGCGCCGCTATCTCGACATGTTCAATTTTTATCCTAGATTTGTACGTCATGCGGCCAATATCCTACATCCTTTAAATGAACTTTTAATCGGTTCAAAAAAAGGTAAGGAACCTGTTAATTGGACTGAAAAAGCTCGCGAAGATTTTTTTTACTCTAAAAAAGCCCTCGCGAATGCAACATAAACTTACAGAGACTGGTTTCGTCGGTTCAAAGACGGTCATTTTGACTTGAGTGACAACAAGCGTGAAACTCGGCCCAAAAAAGTTGAGGACCATGAATTACAGGCTATTTTGGATGAGGACGATACACAAACACAAAAAATGCTTGCCGAGCAGTTAGGTATTACTCAACCGGCCACTTCCATGCGTTTACATGCCATGGGAAAGATCCAAAAAATGGTAAAATGGGTACGCCATGAACTGAACGATAGGCAGATGGAGCGACGCCAAAACACATGTGAAATCTTGCTTGCTAGACACAAAAGAAAGTCGTTTCTGCATCGTGTGGTGACTGGAGACGAAAAGTGGATTTATTTTGAGAATTCGAAACGAAAAAAATCGTGGGTCGATCCCGGACAACCATCAACTTCTTTCTCAAGACCTTGTCGCCCGCAAGTGGCCACAATGTACGACCGGAGTCGTACAACGCTAATCATTCTTTCTTCTCGTCATTGCTCAGCGCCACAGCCTGCTGCGCGCGCATCCGGCTGATGCAAACACCGCAGAGAGAGAATCGCCGCCACGCGGCAGAAATGCGACATTCGCGCGGTTTCCCCTCCAAAGACCAATCAGGAGCCTGTAATCGGGCTCAAGCTCCCATTGGTGTACGGTCTCTCCGCTGAGAGTCAATCACCGCATGCGTTGCCCCGTTTTTTCGTTCTAGCCAATCAGATGGCAGCAACGCATCTGATTGGTCTAGACATTTCTTCCACAGAGTCTATAAAGGTGGGCAGCAAGCTCGCTCGGGACACAGTCGACCACAAGGAGCAAATGAATCCACGTCGGCCCGAAAATCGGATTAATCTTCCGCACCCATTAACCGCAGTGATCAGTACCGACACTGCCCCTTCATCCTGGTACCATCTTTTATGGTCTTATGAAGAAGACCATCGACGAAGTGGCATCAGGGATCTTTAGCAACAGCAGCAATTTGCTCCGTGACACGCGGATGCATGTCATTCCACATACTACCGTTCCAGTAGCGCAACGGAATACAGTACTCTGGGGTGAACAACGGGAAAAACCTTTTTCCATCAAACATGATCGTAGGAACAGACTTGTCTCACACCACACAACATAAATGGGTATTCACCGGTGGACCTACTTGCGTTCGCCGGGAGCTCCATCCCACTCTCAACACACGCTCAAGGGATAAGGGACTGGTGGATCACCTAACAATGCGTTCGCCAGCCATTGCTCCCACACATACACACCTGTCTTTTGTAGCTCAATTATTTTTCAGCTCTCCAATGGATGTCACGCCAAGAAGGTGAAGGGATCGACTCACCCTACGGAGACGCCTCAAGAGAATAAAAAAGGAACAAGTGTGAGTGAGTTACTAGTGAGCGACCATAGTGTAGTGTTAAGTGATCCAGTGAACCAGCCCGCCCACAGCGAAGTGTTTGTGTGCCCGGACACCGCGAATAGTGCAGTGACGTTCTTTGCGCGTCGTGAGTGCAGGTTGGTCTGCCCAGCCTGCCAATTGATCTGCTGGCGAATCCGTCTTAATTCGGAGACTAATGAACGAGCATTCTTCCTCCACCCACTCCCGCAAAAGGAATCGCCCAAATATCCGGAGGCGGTTGATCTCCAAGAGACGGGAGAAACCGGAAACCACTGCGCGCATTATTAGACACGTGTGCCCACGGTAGTGCGACTCCCATGTATTTTTTTGACCAGATATTTGCTACGCCAACAGAGCCATCTTCAGTTGGCACACGCGAACTAAGA
>JAUEJJ010000047.1:9212352-9227880 GCA_032164275.1 Synergus coniferae | reverse complement strand
AATTCTAGGAAATCTTTTAAAAATTAGTAACATCTTTTGAAACCCCTCAATAATATTCCTTGAAAAACTTTAGAATCCTCCAAATTCCATAAAATGTTGAATCGATTTTTATAGAGGGGGCTTTCCAGTTTTTATGTGAATTGCAAATTAGTTAGATCCAAAGCATGCCACAAAATTTCCACCCGGCTTTGCAAATTATAGAGTTATCGGATCGTTCTGGTCGTGCAACATGTGGTATTTAATAGAATCCCCTTCACTATATTATGCACCTTCATAGTATATTTCACAACTTGCTCTTTCCGAATTGGTAAAACGATTAAAAGTGGAGTGTTCTGTTTTATCAAAAAATATTTTGAAAAATTTTGAAATCCTGTGAAATATCTGGATTATTTTAGATTTGGAGATTTTGAAGTTTTGACGTTTGCTAAGCTTTATGTTCCAAACTGAAATATTTCAATCTGAAAAATAATAAGAAGCAAAAGAATTTCGTCCCCTTGGGTTTAGCACATGAAATGTATATTTTTATGGAAGATTTATGAATCTATGTTTTCGATAAAGTCGAAGCGTGAAACAAGAAAATATGGTCGAGAAAAAATCGGGGATTCCGACCACAGACTGAAGGGACTTATGGTGTGCTTTAGGCGTAGACGTAGAGGAAGCAGAAAGGTCGTATCGATCACCTGGGAGGAAGAAGAGCGAGGGATGGGGTATGAAGGATGTTTAGGAAGAAGGTGGACGATAAATCAACGGATAGAAGAAAAGAGAACTAGTTCGACCAGACTGAAGATAGAATTCCTCTTGATACGTGAACGATTCTAAAAGACGGTCGCATGTGGATCATGACGAACGTGCGGATGTGAATTTACGAAATCAGGGCAACACAAAACAAAAATATAAGATCTTAGAGAAAAGTTCAACAAAAAAGACAATTCTTTGTTCACTCTTTTACTAAAAAGAGGAAATGAGCACCTGAACAGAAAAAGAAAATTGCAACGTACAAACTATAATAATTCCAAGGTAATTTCCTTTTAGAAGACGTTCCTCTTGAATTTTTATTAGAAAAAGATATTAAAAAGATTAGAAAAATATATTAAATGTTTTGCTTTACAATCGAAATGGATTCTAAAGAGACAGTGATTTGTTCAGAAAATTGTCTTCCTTTTTGAAGTAGAAGATCATTCAATGGAAGAATTCTAGATCAAGTTTAAATCAAGACGATCAAATCAGAGTAGAAACAAATTTCCATGATAAAAGACGATAAAAGCTCTATACTCGGAATCATTTTTCCAATTTTCGAACGTCTTCGAATTGAAGATAAATAAACGAGAGATTCGAGGAAAGGGAATCAGAGCATCTTTCTTTTCCACTCAGCCTGAGACTGATTGGATTCCGTCGTTCTTTCCGATTTTGGATAGGAAGGAAATCTCTAAAAATTTCAAGAGGAAAGAATTCAACGTCGAAAGTGGAACGCTTCATTTACAGGTGGCTTAATTTTTTTATCGGATCTTAGATGCAAAAAAAATTATAGAAATTGCATCCCATTTTCTACACGTCTTCACGATGAATGAAGCCAATCGGATTAATTCTCGAAGGTTTTGACCTAAATCAATTCATTTTTCAATGATTGAAAACTTCATAAAATGTAAGAGCTCATCGACGTTTTCAAGATCTGATTGATCCTTATATTATTCTATGAAAAATTTCCTTCTATAAGATGTGATCTCTTTAAAGTTTACACTTTGTTTCTTTCCCTTTGTAAATCGAATCCTCTTACTTTAACAATCCTTCCTTTTTTTTTCTTTGGATCAGGTAACATTTTCAGCCCTTTTCATAATTTTTTTCTTGTGTTTCAGAAACAGAAGTGAGATCACCACGCTTCACGGGATCAGGTTGGCTCGCCTTTCCTGCTTTAAGAGCAGCCTACAAGCATGTTCAACTAGAGCTCGAGTTTCGACCGGAAGCTTGGGATGGCGTGCTGCTTCTGGCCGGTGAACGGGATGATCTCCAGGGTGATTTTATGGCCCTGATTCTTCATCATGGCTTCGTTGAGTTTAGGTATCATAAATTTTTTTACTATATCCCAATTTTAGATACTCAAAAGAGGACATTACTATCTATATTGTACAATTACAAGAGCAACACATTTATTCAGATTTGAGCTACTAAATTCAATAGAGTCGGAAAGCTTTAAAACTCTACTTAACATCTTAAAAAAGAGGATACGACTATATTTTTTTATATTCACTAGTGAAGCAACACGCGCGCGATTATTATTCTTTTCTTTTTACAACTTCAAATCATTCAAAAGCCAATTGGGTTTGAACCAATAATGTTCTATATGCGAGATTTTCGAGAAATTTCGTTACACCACTTTTTTAAGAGAGGATTTTACATTCTTAAATTTATAAACTCACAAGACATTCTAGTTCAATAAATTATCTAATCCCAAAAGCAGCATTTAATAATAATTTCCTTGATTCAAAGATCCATATTAATTAATCTTCTTACGTCAAAACCCTCGAGGGAATTGAATATTCCTTATACTAATGCGTAACAAGTTTTTATGCATTTTAAGCGGCTCGCGATCATCCACGAGTGCCATTAGAACGAGAATATTCAAATTCGCGATGTCAGGGTAGAGATAAAGCTCCTTTATTCTCTCCCTACGTGATATATTCTGAAGCCGGGGTTGACTCGAGAGACTTGGAATATCGATCCTGATATTTGTTTCATCGACATTTGGCGCCAGATTGCATTGTATTCTTGAAAGATCACATTATTATGTGGAGATGTCGCGTGCCTAAACGTTACAAAGCCAGAAAGTACCTGATGCCTTCAATTCACCGGATTATCGATAATCGATAATTAATTTGGGGTGTTGATTTGTGCTAGGCCAACTGTTTGTCTAAGATAGGACAGCTTTACTCTGACAATATTGAATTATTCCATTCTGTTAAAGATTCTGAATTGTCATTCAGAATATTTCTCAAGTCAAAATTCAATTGATTGAATTTTTATTGAATTATTATTAATAATATAATATGGTAATGCATTTTCTAAAAGCTTGTTGATCTGATCCTATACAGAAAATTAAATTTACATATCTAGTTGCTTTCTGGGTTCTGATAGAAAATCGATAATCGTTTAACGTAAGAAAATATATTATTAAAGGCTGTTTAGTTCTTAATTTAATTTAAATTAGAATTTGATAACATTTTTTTTGACGGAAATTTCAACTCAAGTCTTGATTAATTACTAATGAGCATTCTCTAATTGATTGAATATTTTTTAGATTCGACTGTGGAAGTGGAGTTGGAATAGTAAGGAGTTCTGAGCCCGTTAAACTCAATGAATGGAACACCCTGAGCATTTACAGACATCGATGGGATGCTTGGATTCAACTCAACCGAGAGAAGAGAGTTCAAGGCAGATCAAAGGTAATTTCAATTAGGTTCTTCCTACAATTTACGCTTCTTCAATAATTCTTAATTAAACTCACAAAGGAATGAGAAAAATAACTTAGCCTTATTCGTGAAAAAATATCTCACCCTTAATCGTGAAAAAAATATATGTACTTTTTTTTTATTTGCTATGATTTTGCATGCAATTAATTTCACAAGTTTCTTAAGTGGTTCAAGAGACTTGTAGGGATTGCTAGAACAATATGTTATACCTTTTTGAGCTTTATAAAAGGTGGCTTTTCCCTTTGTCATAATAACGTTTTATAGAAGTGTTTTAATTGTTTTTTTTTCACGCCCTACGTATACAATTCTTAGTAAAATTGCTACAAAACGAAAAACCTTTTAGTCTGAATGGTTTTTAATCTCTTTTTTAAAATAAAGAGCTTTTATTCTTTCACAATTGAGCTTTCTGGAAAAGTAGTACAATTTTCCAATCTATTCCATTTCCTCAATTGCACCAGCGCTGAAAAGTTTCAATTCGATGTTTAAACATTGGTTCATTTCTTCCATAGAAATACAATGGTCTTTAGTAGTTGTATTTTTTTTAGATGAGTGAAGAGCTTTCAAGTGAAAAATCCAGGTTACTTTCCATCTACATCATTGTGTAATGGTATTTGTTTTCTTCTAGTTTTTCGTTTTATTTTTTTCTTATAACCAGAAGCAAGTGGGTATAACGAGCCGAATTAAATGCCTTTCAGAGGCTCCTTCACTTACATCACGAGCTTTAACTCTCGCACCCTTCTAAATCTCGACTTTGAGGTTCTCTTTCTTGCCTTCTCTCATAAGACTTGCAAATTGCTTCGTAATAAGTTTGTACGACACTCAACCACCTTCTTCTAGAGTGCAACTACGCAGGGACTACGATTACCCATTATTCCGTGTCCATGGGAATATTCTATCTAAATATAATCAGCCACTGGTGAAATTTAGAATAGTTTCAAGAGAAGGAAATTTCCCTCTCTCTTAACTTAAATATTTGGCCTAAAACAAAGGTTTATTCTATTCTGCAAGTCTTCAAGCTTTTAAATTTAATTGATTCACTTTAAAGCTTTTACATTTAAGGGAGAAAATACATTCAGAGGCTCTAATTCCAGATTCCTTGTCCTGACATTTACCAGAATCTGGAGTTAGAAATTCCTTATGTCAGATAATTTAGCACGGTCATAAACCCCTTTTAGCACGGAACAGAACGGTAAAATTTGGTAAAAGAAATCTAAGATTAAATTCTCCCAGTATATTTATTTATTTATTATTGGAAACTTTCTTGCAATAAAAAGCTTTCAATTGATACTTTTTGGAAGTGTTGAAGTAATTTTGGCTAATTTTTAAAGCTCTGAAGCTTATTTGCTATTAAGCGTCTATCACTTTCGACTTATTGCGATTTAAATTGCAAAATGAGTTTACTTACATTACATAAAAAAAAAAAAAGAAAAAAATCTTCCTAAATTGGGAGGAGCTGATGAAAAGTGAACTGGGGAAAATTTGATTAAAAATCAAACAGTTTAGGGGAAGAATGGCTTCCGACGTGAATCTACTTTAGGGTAAAAGCGCCATTAAGGTCTAGAAGTCCTGAACTCCTGACGACAGACTTCTAATTAGCAGTCCCAAACCTGCACTTTGCAGATCTTGCTCGAGCCTTTTTGTTGTAGCAGCACTTTTTTCCGCCAGGAGTAAAGTCGATCAGTCATTAAATAATAGGTGCCCTGCTAACAACGTTTATTCATTAATGGTGTTCGGAAAAAAGACACAGAAAGGCTGTTCAGTCAACACCATTTTCATATTGAATTATAGATGACGTCAACGTGCACTCAGTATGGCTTTGGAATTCAGAAATCGGGCTTTTACACTGTTTAATGTTTATACTCTCGAACTTCTCAACTTTTAACGCGGAATCCAGGCGAACATTGATTTACGTCAAATGAGATTGACATCACATCCCAGCTTGCAAACTCATTAATTTCAATCTCGAAGGAAGGCGGCAGTATCTACTTCCAAGTTTCGAAAAATTTAATTTACTGAAAAATAATTACGAACATGTAAATTGTTTCAATCTCATGAACCAGTCTTGACAGAATTCCATCTCAACTGATTTTTAATTTTGAAACTTTTAATCCAGTAAGATTTCAAGCTGACAACAATGTATGCGAGATTTTCGAGACATTTCGTTACACCACTTTTTAAAGAGAGGATTTAGAGAGTAAATTTTTGAACTGAAAGCCACTGATGCTTATTAAAATTTCCCCAATTCAAATTGGCAAAGCACATTGCGGGATTCTCCTGCCATGCAGTCGCTCTAAATTCATGAAATATTCTCGAAACTTTAATGACGAATAAATTGAAAGTGATATATGTATAGACATGTTTCCTTGAGAGTTAGACTTGCAACCAGTTGTTTTCTGTTAGAGAGACTTTAGAGTAAAGCGACAACTTGGAAGTTTATTGCAGATTTGTGATGTCTAGACCCGTAGAAATACAAATACAAAAGCTCTCGTCTTGGGTGTGACTAGTGCTGCAAGTTGGCAGACTTTTGCGAGTGCATTTACTTTGAAACTGCTGCTCTCTTGGCGCAGCACTCGTCTCGTGGTGACGAGTCTATACTTTAAATACATATATGTACATTAAATGCTTCTAGAAAACACACTTATATGTATATACCGCATTTATATATGTACATTTATATGCATACGTACATGTATGTACTTCTACATGCGATGAGACCGGAACACGAATGTATAAGCTACGTATGGTACTAGCTCAACGGTAAATATACAGCACCCTGTGTAATCCACTTAGAATGTAAATTGCTGTCAGACCCAAGTGCTTTGCATTACCAAAAGCGATAAAAGTATTGCAAGAGTTTGCACCAGAAATTGACTTTTTCTTTGTCTCTTCCCAAGGAAACAAATGGTTTCAAGGAGTTAACTTAATATCGAAAATTTCTGAATTTATTTTATCAGGGTACTTTTTATGGTATCACACAGGGATCGAAACCAATCGGAACCTTTTAGCCTTTATTGCCTAATATAATTTATGAGATCATCATCTTCATTCGCTTCTCCTAGGAACATCGAAAACCATTTATTCTCCTAATTCCACAAGAACTAAATTCCTCAACCATGAATTGTTAATCAACTTCAATTGAACAATGAAACAATTTTTCAATAATTTGCACTCGATCCAGTTTCACTTTACGAGGATTGATTATTCGCCGTAAATTAAAACGCCAATAGCAATACGAGGTTCGATTCGTTATGAAAAATGCAGTATTTCCGATTTCCGGTTGCCTCGGTTGTCATTCCAATTTTGCATGGATAATCACGAGTTCTGACGTTCTGAAAGCTATGAATTTATTTTCCTACTGGAGATGCCTAGTACGTTTCCGGCAACCCTCGTATGGTTACTCTGCAAAATATGCACTGCACATGTGTAGGTTTTCTAGATGTGTGTGGAAATAGGGATGATATCGTCGCTATTGATCGCAGGAGTCTCGAATCACTTTTTTTTTCTCTTTCCTTGTACGATGTACATAGGACAACCAAGACTCAGAAATAGGAACTCGATCAGACGCACACTTTTTTTCTCATCTTTATATACATAGTGTTTTACGCACAGAAGTGTTGTTAGAACACAGGCACACGCCACGGATTTATTCGCAACCCTCGGATTATCGAAAGAAACCCAGGTAAAGCCACGAAAGGTACTCGAATTTTTCGCCTCAATGCTGCACCGATTCCCTGCCAAGGGAAACGACATCTTGTAAATTCGCGTTGGAACGCGCACGTAAAGGAATATATTAAACTGAAAATAAAAAGGAAAACAAAAAATTCAAAAGGAATAGTCGACAACAAATCTGAAAGGGATTTTTTAATTGGTTGAAATCGAGTTGAAGGACTTGAATTCCTAATTGGCCTTGAAAAATGTTATAGAGGTCTAACTTTTATTCCGAATTATAAAATTTTCGAATCTGAAATCTTTAAGTTATTCATTTCAATTATTATTATTTCGTTTTTATTATGGTGTGTATACTGTATATATGTTGTGTATTGTATAATGTATTTGCATTGGTAGGAGGAGGAACAGAGAATTGCAGATATTTCCGTTCTGATTGCAGGGTCTATTTTCGAGAATAACATTCAGAGAACCGCTTTTCGTCGGTGGTCCCGGAAACACAACTGGTCTAGAGAGACTTCCGGTCAGAAACGGCTTCAGGGGTTGCATCCGACACCTGGAGGCCAACGAACATCGTTATCGTTTCCCACTTGCCCCAAGGGGAGATGCTGCAAATGGCTTTGACGTCGGTTAGTACATCAATCATTTTCTCTAAATAAATCATTCTCCAATTTTTGAATAACTATATGCTTACTCTCACCGTTAACATAGAAAATACATTAATCTCATTTCTTTCAACGATAAAAATATTCAAATGTGCAAGCTTCCCATTTGAAAATAGTAGCGAACCAACACGCACCCGATTATTATTCTTTCCTTTTTACAACTTAAAATCGTTCAAAAGTCAATTAGGTTTGAAACAATAATGTACTCTATGCGAGATTTTCGAGACATTTCGTTACACCACTTTTTTAAGAGAGGAATACGTTCTCTCTGATGAGAGTGTAAAACGTATTTCTGTGTGGATGATTGGAACTTGCAGAGGAAGTAGAAGAAAATAAAACTCTATTTGCCAACTATTACTTGGTACTTATCCGAAAATTTAAATTGCAATCCTCTTTTTCAAATCCCTTTACTGTATTCGTTTGCTAACGCCCCCTCAAACATTTAACATGTGCAACCATGTAAACACAAGTGTTACATTAACACCAATGCTGTAGTGAATTCATAATTTTGACGCCGTCAGCTACTGTGTGAAAATGGCACGTGAAGAGCCCTATCATAGTACGTAACGAGATAATTCCGCTGTTGCGATTATCATTTCCAATGTGAAATGGGTTGCCAGGCTAAACCGCAATTTCATTTTATGCCTCGTTTCATTTAAGCAATGTAACACTTTCTGTATAAATAATATTCAAATTTTCTCAAAAAAATAGAAACGGGACAAAACGAACATCGTTACTTCAAATTTACTTTGTAATGTTTTTTCTTAAGGATTCCCTATTTCTTTTCGTCGAGCCGTTTGTTCTTTTTAAATGCAATTACTTCACGCTTATAAAATTCACTCGAGTTCTGAGCAAAACTATTTTAATAGCCTCGAATTCGCGGCGTGCACTTCTCGTCGCTTTCTTTTGCACTTTCCACTTTTCTCAGTTACGAAAGAGAGGTTCGTACCCGAGTTGTATGTGCCAATGAAATTTGGACTTTATTTTCGCCCCTGAGTTCACTCAGCCGGCACATAACGACCCCTTTCGCATCCGGAAGAAATGACTGCCCGTTAAATTGTTTTTCTCTTCTGGAATGTACGATCCAGTTTTTGTCTTTCGCGCTCGACAAAATAGAACGGAATTTTATATACAAGTTTAGGAAGGATTTAAAATCTAATTGTTTCAATGATCTAATTTGCAATTCTTAAATTTACAATCTTAATTTAAAATCCTTATACTTTTATTCATTTCAAATTGATTGATTACAGTTATTCATTACTATTCTATTTTATTTCTATCTAGTTAAATTTGATTGAAATTCTTGATTTAATTAATCTAATGGGACTCTGTTGATCAAAACTCGATTGTAAATCCTTTCACCCTCCGAAATTGCTCTAATTTGAGAAAGAAGTATGGGAAGAGAAAGGACAAAATAAAAGAAGAACCCTGATGGCAAATCGTTGGCAAAACGATTGAGAAACATCGACTTACCATTGAGGGCGTATCAGAGATGAAGACCTTTCCGGAGTGTGACCCTTTGTGATGTAGTTTGTAAAGATTCGTTCTCGGTTGGTCGGACAACAGAAAATCACATTTTTGAAAAAAAAAAAATTCTAGTAAAGATACTCACTATGTATATACATCCAGATTTCATACTTTAATGTATTCGGAGTTTCGCTATTGTCCACCCCCCCACATCTACTTTCCAGCACCCGAGAATGGAACTATTCTTAGAAAAATTACGATCGATAAATGATGACACGGTTTACATAAAAGCTTCTGAAATCTTACAAATTTACATTCTTTTGAATCAAAAAAATATAGTGCCGGCTGTAGCCTATGTGACTCAAAATTGATTTGAACGCAGGAAATGTAGAACTGAATTAATAAAATTGTATTAAATACAGGAAATTTTCATTGACACTTATCAAACGAATAAAATTTAATTTTATTATTTCTTACACGTGGCATCAATCAATCTATCAGGAATAAAACGTGGCGCTTCTGCTCATAAACTTTTTTATGTTTTTTTTTCTTCGGTCTGTCCATTAAGTTAAAAGACTGTAAACACCCCCGCAGAGTTTTATTATAATTTATACCCCCTGAGGTCGAATGTGGATCCCGTGGAGTTGCCGTTTTCGTTTTATTAAATCTGATAATTTATTGTATTTTCAGAGGAATGTACGGCAGACAGGTGCAGCAAGGTGCCTTGCTCTCACGGAGGAAAATGTCTGACAACCGGTGGTGACACTGCTGTCTGTCTGTGTCCTCTCGGGTACACAGGTGACTTATGCGAAACAAGGGTAGATTTACAGGTGAGTTTACGATATATATTTTTTCACAAATATACGCAACGTAAACAAATGCCTCGTATCACTATAGGAATCATAAAAAAACTAGAGCACATTATAAATACCCGCATTTTTCCTCTCACTGCAGTCGTATACGACTGCAACTGTTTTTTTCTTCACTCTGTGTACATCAGTTAACAAAGGCAAAAAATATGAATAGGACTTAAGTTGATGATGAGGCCTTAGAGATTATATGTAGGAATAATCATATTTTTTAAATATTACGGGCTCATAAAATCGCAAAACGTTTTAGAGAACCTTTTGGATTGGGCTCACCCTCGATTTCAAAGAATCTGTCATCAACTTTGGACGATGGCGCGGATTTGATATCCATAAAAGGTTGCAGCAGATTCAATTTCCATGACGCGAGGATGAATATATGATATATATCTATATATATATTTATATATATACATATATATTACACAGTGCGTGTAGAATATACCTAGTGGAACATGTGCGTCACTCTACTTCGCTTCGCTTTTATATTTTCACCGGCTATAAAAGTTTGGTTAACATGTTTGTCGTAAAGGGAAGAAAGAAATAAAAGATAAAAGGATAAAAAAGCAGAGAATACAAATTTAGTAAAATATGTAAAATTTAAAATATGTAAAAAGCCCTCGCTAAAATTATCCCTCATCTTTTCACATGGATGTATTAAAAGCTCTGAATACCAATGTCCGGATATCGTATGATCAGGCATGATAATATTCATTGCCTCTCGATAGCGATTCCGTCTGATTCGCTTCGTACAGTTTTAACACTTCCGCCATTGTCGCAATCGATATCGCGCTGCGTCCAAAGCATGCACACATATATGTGCAATACATGCTTATACATACATTTACATATACATATGTATGCACATATTCCAGTGACAGACGCCGTATAATTTTCTCGTTTGCGTACACGGGGTAATTACTATATCACGACGGGCAAAATATTAGCCACGAGAAATAGTGCAGTTTCGACAACAATTTATTACCACAGGCTATAATGAGTCATTACTTTGGTTGTTGCTTTAAAAGTCGTTACATCGCAAATATTTTTATTATACTTCAATGGATTTATAATCAAATATTGAGATAATAAAATAAATTATTATAAAAAGGACGTCAAATATCTAAATGTAGAGAGCTTCGAGAGTTTTTGTTGAATAATATTTTCTATGGTAGTTTTTACTTTTTAGGAGGGAAGAATCCTTTTGCTTGTTATCTCAGTCATACTAGAATTTAGCAGCTTCTATAAACTGCTTCAATTTAGAAAAAAAAAAAAAAGTAATACGGTAAGAGAGAAGTTCCCATGAGTAAGTTTTAATTAATCGACCGTTAATTATTAATTTCTGATTAAAGACGAAGGCAAGAACAATTATTTGCAGATTTTTCTTCAGATTTAATTTGGGAAGAAGAAAGATTGGAAAGAAGTGCTGATACTGATGATTTTTAATGAAATTTTCTCATAAAGTGGTCTGAGCTCAAATTGCAATTAACGAGAACGCCATTTTCCGCAGGTGCCGTCCTTCAATGGATCCTCATACTTACGGTATCCGGGATTAGCGGAAACGTCGCTTTCCTGGTTGGAATTGGCCGTCACTCTAAAACCAACAGCGCGCAATGGTGTGATTCTCTATAATGGTCATCACAGTGACGCCACTGGTGATTTTATTGCTCTCTATCTATCTGGCGGTCATGTTGAATTTACGTTCGATCTGGGAACTGGACCAGCAACTTTAAGGTAAATTATAATTCTTAAATTAACCATCCTCCTCAAACGTGAAAACTTTTCTAATTTAAACTTTAATATTTCGATTTTGTGGACTAAAGGAACAGTAAGAATTAAAAGGTTTAAATCTCTCACATTTTAAAAATCCATCCAATAGGTAAATTGAATTTACAGAAGGCAGTTTCTAAAACTTTGGGCTTGCCCCAACTTCTCTTTTCCAATCCTTTTATTTCCTTTTTATCAAAGGAACCGTCTAAATCTTGCAGAGCACTAATGAAATTTTAATGAACGATCAGGGAAAAATTGAATGCCAGGTGAGCGTTTGATCCTTCTTGCTGTATATTTATCGTCAGATTCGAAAACATCGAAAGACTGAATATTCATGAAGGAAATCAGCACACACTAGTGTATGCATGTGTCACCACAGACATAGTTGGGACTGTCATACTGAGGGTGGGTTGGCGTGTAATCGGGTCGTGTTCGATCCAGCTTTCATTTCTCCTTTTATTAGACCATAAATTCATAGAGTGCGGTCAATGCACACACACCTCTCTCGTATATGCTTTCCTTTTTCAACTGTCCCGCTACACGAACTATTAATTACCCTACACGAATACTATTCTCTGAAATATTACCCCCCAGTGACGTCGAATTAGTAAATCGTACACCGGATTCCTCTTTTTGATGACGTTCATTACGCCGATCATGTGATTAGTGAGTTTGATTCAAATATGTTCATTACATAATCAGACTTCATTTGCTAAATATTTTATACTAGCAATAATCCTCTCTTTTTTTTAAATTAAAAAAGTAGTGTAACGAAATGTCTCGAAACTCTTGAATGCATTGTTGTTGCAAAACTTTAGAATCCTCGAAATTCCATAAAATATTTTAGTCATAAAAATCTTTTGAAATTCATTAAAATTCGTAAAAATTCTACGATAACATTTAAACTTACTTTATATTAAAATGCATTAAAATTATTAGAAATCTTATCAAATTTTATGAAATCCTTTAAAATCTTCAATTTTGTATACTTTCAATTTGAAATGGAATTTAGAAACAATTTTGCGGATAACGGGAGTAACATGATGTTGCAAATATTGCATGAAATTCTTAAAATTTGAGAGATTCGAGTATTACATGTTTGAAATTACGGACTTATGAAGCTCAGGATGTTTTACATTTTCAAGCTTTCATCTACACATTTTTGCAATATCTAATCCTGAGGAAATTAACGCTCTCAATTTATGTATGATTTCATGATTGAAATACTTGAAACTCCAAGACTTGTGATTTTAACATTCCCCATTTTGATTCAACAAAAATAAGATTGATAAAAATGATAAGTATTTATTTAAAATTAAAGCTGGGATATTGATTTTCTGCTCAACCTCAATAATGTTAATTGAAATACAAAAAACCTTCGTCAGGAAAATGATTAATGAATAATGAACTAAAGTCAGCGAAAATAGTTTTACAACTGAGAGTAAATAAACCTTTGTCGTAGCCTCGTGATGCAGATACAAAATTAAGCTAGGAGAATTTCAATTTCCGTGTAATCTATCCTCTTGTGCCGTAAAACTTTCTTATCTCACGTTAACTGAATTTCACCGAAAACTGAACATCCTTCTCCGAAAGTATTCTTCTCTGACATTATTGAAAATTTCCCGGAGAAAACTTGACAAAATAAGTAAATGAGAAAGTGAAATAAAAATAGAAGATTTATTTGATAAACTTTTTGCTTAGTGCCAAAATCGATTACCACATAATATATGTATAAAATTGCCTGGATAACCAAAATTAGTTGAGTCCACTGCGTTATATGTCTTATCTGTCTAGGAGTATAAATAAAATATTGAGGACAAATCCATTTTTGAAAATATAGATATACTATGAAAGCACTGAAATGTAAAATCAAGACCCATATTTCTGACAGCCCTGGTCGCCTAGTCTGTCGCGTGAAAAGAGTCTTTTAATAATTTTTTTATCGAAGCGATGAACTGTTATAAAAACGAAATAAACTTAAAGTTGATATTTCGAATAGCAAACTGAAAATCTGATACCTAATTAAATAACTAAACTATTTAATTACTTAATTTTTAGACCAGTTCTGTTATGTCTTCATAATGAAAAATAACTAAACCTTTACTTAAATAGCTTTAAATTTTTGCGATTTTATTTAAAAAGCCGTTGAATTTATGGATTCTTCCCAACTTTCCGTAATTAAATTTTTAACATATAGAAACAGTAGAGCCATATAAATATTATATTAGATTTACACAGTGAAGGAGCTATGCACGTCCATGAATTTTAGAAACTCTCTAAAACAATTAGTCGCAATTCCCCCAAAATTTGTAAATATTTAATTTGCTTGTAAACTACAAAGGCCCCTTTCACATCCCGAAAAGGAAGGATTTATTAATAATTTCATCTTGAAATTACGGTGCCTTAATGCGCACCAATAGTATAAGAAAGTTTACGGTCCGACGGTTGTTATAATGGAACTTTTCAAAGGGAAGTTTTGAGCCTTAAAATATGAATTCTGAAACGGGGCTTAAGAAAGGCTTCTCTTTTATTAATTTTTTATTTCTCTAATATCCCGCTGTTTATATGTTTCTTTAGAAATTGCAAATCAGAACGAGGCATTAATAATAATTACTCTCGTAAAATTTTTTAAAATCAGTATAAATATTTATGAATTAAAAAGTCAGTGATAATAATTAAGGTTCGAAAGTACTACTAAAAAAGGATAATGTTTACTCGTTTGAGGGTTATTTAGTAAACATTACACAAACTTTATTAGTGTTAAATGCGGTTTTATTTTTAACGAATATTATTATGCCGTGCCCGACAATAAGAGGAACGCTCGGTATGTCCTGATCTGATGCGTTGAGTTACGCATACACACAAAGCGCTTGTCCGTATTGGAAAAATACCTTACATTCTGGAAAATTACAATTGACTATTGCATTCGAGTGATTACTCATTGGAGACACCCTTTTTGGCGGTTGTTTGAAGTATTTTAAGCATTTTATATAAATTGCTAACATATTGTTATGCAGGAACAGATAATATAGAAGAAGATGGATAATCCACAATTAATATAATTACTTTTAAATAACTCTTAATTTCTAAGGCTGAATTATGAGACAAATTGTTTCTTTTCTTTTCTTAATTACTAAGATGCAAATTTTATGGGACTTAAATGAGATTTTATGTTGCAGGAGTGAATCGCCTGTGAAACTAGGCGAGTGGGTGGAAGTGCGAGTCTCAAGGACCGGACGTCTGGCTTCCTTGGAGGTGGAGGATAAACCTGCGCAAGAAGTTCTTGCACCAGGAGCTTTCACCCAATTGTCCCTGCCCCTGAATCTCTATTTAGGTGGCGCTCCATCCTCTGAAATTTATTCTCCAAAAATGAAAACTAAGGCGAGCTTCGTTGGATGCATACAAACTGTTATTCTAAACCGCAGAGAAGTGAGCTACGTTCCTATAATATTTCACCATTTGCTTCAAAAACAGTTATGTAAAATATGTAAAATGAGTTCCAATTTTTCAAGTAATTTCCTATCTTAAAAAACGAAATGTTTCGAAAATCTCGCATAGAGTACATACATTATTGTTTCACTCCTAATTGGCTTTTGAAGATTTTAAGTTGTAAAAGAGAAAGTATAATAA
>JAUEJJ010000047.1:9197697-9212252 GCA_032164275.1 Synergus coniferae | reverse complement strand
CATAGAGTACATACATTATTGTTTCACTCCTAATTGGCTTTTGAAGATTTTAAGTTGTAAAAGAGAAAGTATAATAATCTCTGTGTTGGTTCGCTAATTAAAACATAAAAAATGCTTTTTAATTCTTTAAAATCTTTTTAAATCTTTTGAAATCCGTTTGAAATTCATCAAACTTAATTACTTTCTAGTTTGATGAATTTTGAGAGATAATTAGCCTAATTTTTATGTAATATAGACTTGAGTTCTTTGAAGAGACTTCCCATTGTCACAAACTCAGGGACAAGTTTCAGTCTAGTGGGAATAATAGACTGTGCTTTTCAATAGGTTGGCATTCTAGCTGAGGCTCTGGGTGGAGTGAACGTCGGAAATTGCGGACATGCTTGCGAGGCTCGACCTTGCGGCGATGCCGAGTGTCGTCCTATGAGAGAAAGGTTCACCTGCAGATGTCGGCCTGGAATGCCACATCCATGTCCAGCGACAAACGAATATATCGCTTCGATAATCTCGCCAACAAGACCCAACATCTCCCTCGGGCATCCCCGCGACAAATCTGTACCTAGCTTTTCAGGCATCGAAAGTTATCTTCATTATAATGATGCTGATACCATGAAAAGGTACCAGAAAAACGTTACATAATAAATTTTAGGATTCGTGTGCTTTGGTAATTGTCAGTAACAGGATTTAATTGCTTATATTCCTTTTAAACCCTAATTTTCTCTAACTTTTTCCAGGATTATCAGCTACAGGGTAGACATAAATATGAGGTTTAGGGCAAGCAGTAGCAGTGGTCTTTTACTCTGGAGTGGTCGACAGCCTGATCCTTCAGAGGATGAGGAATCAAACAATGATTTTCTTGCTCTTGGCTTGGACCAGGGTTACCTCACTTTAGCCTACAATCTTGGATCTGGGGAAGCCACACTTAGATATAATCTCACTAGATTAGACGACGATTTGTGGCATCGTATCAGAGCTGTTAGGCAAGTCCCTTTTACTAAAAATCCAAACCCTAGATCATATCGAAAATTTTCTGATGTAAAGAAATTCTTAAATGAGTTTACTTTAATTATTTCTCTAACTTAATGACCTTATTCCTTTTTTAGAAACGAGCAATGGTCGTCCCTTATCGTCGACAGTGGACCCGGAGTTTCTGTATCATCTCCAGGTCAATTACGACAATTAAATACTGATACGGGCCTTTATATAGGTAATTTTCATTTTCATTTCTCAGATCCTGATTTTTTCGATTTATCATCAGTTGCAAATCCCTTATATCGACTTTTAAAATAATTTTTTAATTTAATTTCAAGGTGGGGCGCCCGATATCGTGAGTACGACAGGAGGAAGGTACAAAAGAGGAATCGTGGGTTGCATCAGCGACCTTATTCTCGACTCCGATTTTTCGGTAGCACTTTCACAGCCAGAATCGGCAACCAACACCAACTCTTGCATCCCCTGAGTAAGTCTCTTTTCGCCTCAAGGCGATCAAAATCTCGGGAAATGGAGCTAGGATATAAAAATTTTCAGTCTCGAAGCGGTTGCGAGAATTCCACAATAAAAGGGGAACGAAACCGTTTCAATTTTGTACAGATTCCCTCCGAAGGGTGACCATCCCCGTCACCAGTGAATGCGACTTAAGTGTTACCAAAGGATGGACTCGAATCTAGTCAGCGAAATTATGATTATTATTATTTTTATCATAGTCGTTCCTCTCTCTAAGTTTGCCTCGCAACACTTTTTATCCCTTTTTTAGAATCAATTTGTACAAATTTCTTTAAATACTTTTATGCGACTCTTTTAATTAATTTTACAATTAGAACTAAGGTAGAAAACTGATTTGAAAGTTGAGTAGTGAAAACATATCAAGAGGAAAACTTTAGCACTGCCACTAGAGCATATCTCGTAATAATTGAATTGAGCTCAGTGGTTCTATTCTAAACTTAGCTGTAAGGCCTTTTATTTAACTAGAATGTTTTAATAATTTTGTCAATAATTTACGCTTACAATAATATTTCAAAATCTTATTTTAAAATATCTTGATCTTTAATAATTTGAAGAGGAACATTTTTTTGATATATTTGATTAAAATCAGTTAGGAATAAAAAGTGTTGCGGGGAAAAAATAAATGGGAGTATAATTTAGAAATAAAATCGAGTTGGCCTAATCATTATGGAAATAATAGTAGAACCTCTTCACGTCAATTTCCTGACACCAGTCCGACCGGAACTTAACTCTTAAGAGTGTAAATACCCGAAAAATATTCTCAAAAATAGTTTTTTCAATTTTAAAATAATACACTTTTAAATTACATTTACAAAAATGAAAAGCAACTAT
Source organism: Synergus coniferae (assembly GCA_032164275.1). Classification (NCBI taxonomy): domain Eukaryota; kingdom Metazoa; phylum Arthropoda; class Insecta; order Hymenoptera; family Cynipidae; genus Synergus; species Synergus coniferae. The sequence goes on along the minus strand of JAUEJJ010000047.1, from coordinate 9,209,921 downwards.
GGTTCGAGTCGGCCATGTAAATGTGTGTAAAGATTTGCAAGGGACAGACCAAATCTTACTTATTATTGATAAAATTTATCGTTAAGAGAGTCACCATTATAAAATCCTTGCATTAGGCAACTAGTCGATTATTTACAAAACTGCATAATAATTATAATCAAAAGGAATTGCTCCTTCAGAAAAAGAAGAAGACTCATTTTTCCTGACGGCCCTGATTTTGAGAAAATAGTCCCCTGTGTATTATAAATAAATAGAAAAATTCTGATTTAATGGTCAGAATTAGGAATAAAATATGGTAAACCGGTCGGATAAATCGGAGGTCAATACGTATTCACATCATATCTAGAAAAGTGAGAGGGAGAGATACGATTTAAAAAAATTTAGATGTTAACGAGATAACAATAATAAGGGGCTACTCATAAATTACTTAAGGTTTTTGGTCGGAATTTTTAAGTTGAAAAAGCTTTCAGATTATAAATGAATGTTTAAGTTGCAAATTGTTTAGATTCAAATGCTTCTATTCGAAGAAATTCTGTAAAAGTAGGTAATAAATTTATTATGTATGTATTTGGGAAAAAATCATCCTTGAGAAACTTATGGAGGGCCCCCAAAATGATTAGTCGAACGTCACGAAAGTTATTTTAAAGTCAAGGTGTAACCACTATTTCCAACACATCGTAGAAGCAATGGGCTATAGTGAATTTTGTACGAGTGTTATTTTCTGGAATCTATATTATAAATATACACACAAATATAAAGTATATATAAATATATATACACTGAAAGCTCGATCAGTGATTACGTACTAAAAGGAAAAAAAAAAAGAATAACAAAGGGAGAATAAAAAATTCATATTGGATAATGAAACGTCGTCTTAGAAAATAAAAGTAGGATTATCACTAAGGTGTATATTTAGTATTCTAAAATGCACACGTGTTTTTTTCTTTTTTCACAACTGTGTATGTACAAGGCGACGGCCTTTTGCAATAAAATTGTGCGAGTGTATGTTTATGTATATAGACATAAGTCTTCTTAACGGTGACTTGAATGCAGGCTTTCAATAGAATAAGTTTTCTTTTACTCAGTTATCTTGCTTTTAAATGTTAATTTTGAGCGACAAGAATGTTACGAACGAGAGTTATCGAGTTTTCGAGACGTTAAAAGAAAGCTGATAACAAAAGATAAAATATTCATTGAATAGAAGTACAGAATCCTCTTATACGAAAATAAAATTCTTTCAATTTTGATTGTTTAAAAATTTTTTTTTTCAGAAATTTTGCAGAACAAGTCCCGTTAAGAGTTGTAGGTATATTGTACAGTTTGCGTAATCATATTAATTATTATAAGATATGATGTTTTGCATATAATGTATGTGTTAATGACGAAATTGCGTGATATTAGCGATACACCCCATTTTTTAATTTTATAGATATTTTGTTTCTTTCTTTCTGAATATTTATTTTATGACTGATTATTTTACGGATCTTGGGGAAAAATGTGTATTTAAAATTGAAATTCCAATGAAAACTCGTCAAATCCCTTGAAATTCTGCAAAATTCGATACTATTTTACTCGCCCCATTTTTCCCCGATGAACCCGTTGGCGCACATTTTTCAATATTATTCGGTGTGCTCTGAAATTGTCAATGTGTGATGCGAAATCACAGTGGTAGGGAAAAAAGAGATTCGATAAAATAGCAAAGTATGTCAGCCCAGTTGGGAGCTGAATAATAAATTTTTGTCTCCTTCGAAGAAGGAAAAGCGTTCTTTTACATTTGTCGTACGACGCCGTCAGATGCAATTCTAATGAATAAGAGTGTCAGTTCCTCGTGGTGCTGCGTTTTTCCATTTATTAATTTCGTCATACGTATACAGATTAAAAAAAAAGAATTTAAAAAAATCCCTAATACCATATGCCAGAATGGATTTATATTTACAAAATATCAAAGTTAAATCTCTCTGAAATGAAATCTCTATTTCAATTTGCAACGAGAAATTAAAATGGAAGGCATTGCATTTCTCCGATACTCTCTAAAGTGTCATTTTTAATTTAATTCTTTAACTTACTTTTTTAATTGGATTCGTACCTCAGCTAGTTTGATATTTGACCTAATTGAATTTATCTATAGAAATAAATTGTAAGCACCGCGACATGAGCTGCACGCAACAAGGCTGAAGTGAATATACATGATACATTTTATTCACTAAAAATTAAGCTAATTCCTTAATATCACCTGACACAAAAATGGAAAGAATTAATATATTGAAGAAAATATCATGCTTACTGATATAGAATATAAATGTAAATGATAGATAATATATTATTACCGATATTGATATATTTATATAAGGTGTTTCCTCGTTTCCCAAGTAGCGAAAAAGCAAAACTCGTCGGAAAGCGACGCTTAATTTCTCCTCTCAAGTCAATTATTAAATAATCCATTTTATTTCAAATAACACACTCACTATCTACACTTTCAGCAAAAAGCAAAGGAATTAAGCTTAATAATCAAGTTTCTTCAATTTAAATATAGCTTTTTTTACTCTATTACTTAATAAAGTCTTACTGAGAAATTCCTACTTTTTTATTAATAAAATGAAGCTTTTAATTATTATTGTAATTAAATTCAATGAAAGAACTAAACATCGAAATTTTGCGACGTCTTTTCGCTTTCGAATTTAGTTTTCCTTGGGGAAACGCACATTATTTGGTCTTGAAGCGAATTGAGTTCGCTTATTATTAATAAAATAATTATTGCCAGAGAACACCCTGTACAGCGATGCTAGATCAACTATTTCTATTATGTCCGTCTGCAAAGTCTATTAGAAGAGTCTATCCTACCACCCTGCCCTTCTAACCCACGTGCACTTCCTGTATGTGTCTTTATACCTGATTGTATGTGTGTGGATGTTAATTGAGAAAAAGATATTTATTGACCTAGTTTTATAGAAAAGGATGACAACAAAAATCGACAATTTGTACTGCAATTTAAATTTAAAATTATTATTTAATTTTCTTTTAAAATAATTGAGAAACAAAATAAAATTACAATCAACTGTAAAAATTAAATTTATATTCTTAAATGTTCTTAACCTTGAGATTCTGCTTCTTAAAAAAACTTATTAAATATTACTCAACAAAGAAAATTTGATGACTCAATAGTCTTGATTGGTGTCATCCTTTTTGCTAACACGTGAATGAAATTAATGTATGCTGCCATGGAGGAACTACGTCTGCATTTAAAACGAGTGATTGACTAAATTAAACAATTACAAGTATGTGAATGGCATATTCAATGTAAATTAACCAGCGCAACTTTTTCTACAAAGTTGAGAAGAAATTAACAACTTTTATTACCTTAAAAATTATTTAAACAATCTTTTCCTGACAAAAAAACTTCGCCGCATTTTGTAAATTTAACTCATTTGTTGACTGTTCGTCAGGATTCTGAAATTCAAAATAGTTGGATAAAATCGAAAAATCTAGCACAGAAATGGAACACAATAACAAAAAAAAAACTCTAAACTACAGAGAAGGCTAGAAAATGACCAACAGAAGTATTTTCGTCAGGATAAAAAAGAAATACTTTGCTTATTCGTTTTTTTACAGTCAAGATTTCTGGCTGCTTTAAAAGAAATATTGAAATTCAGGCAAAGATTATATCTGTAAAAGATTTTCTATTCCCTTGAAACAAATTTATCTGTAAGAGAAATCTATATTAGCACCAACGTTTCTCCTGTAAATAAAATCATTCTTTTTCCTTTATTTTCTCAGTTTCTCGATCAGCTTAAAGCTTTTTCAACATTACTTTTTAACTTTTTAATTAAAATAATTTATCACAAATATTTTTTTATTAATAAAGAAATTTCCAAGTGTCATTTTCCGCGCTTAATAGTTTAGCCATGTTAGCTATCTGAAAAAAATTGCAATTTTGCAGCCGTCCTCTCATTAATCCTGTACCTATTTACACGCTAGACCATTCCCACTCACACGCAATGATTTATCGAAATAAATGTATCTTCGTACACTTGATGCTAAGAAACCCATACAAACTGCGAGAAGGTGTGTTATAGTCAACATTGTCAAAACCATTAATAAAAGAGATTTTGTAAATCACGTAATCTCATTTTTTACCTTCAATTTGATCAATTTTAGGCCCTACAATATTAATTTGAATTACTTAAATGTTAGATCTTATTGTCTAATCAAACATTAATTATTCAAACAAGAACAACTTTTTCATTGAATATATTGCGCTTTATTGCTTTATTTAATGTTCGATTCCATCGAATGACATTTCAAAAAATATAACTTTTATATAACTTTAAGAACAAATCGTGGCGCGTTAACAGATTTTTAAATCTTTTTTAAAAATATTTTCGTGAGTTTTGTCGAACTCACAAAAATGTTATCACAAACTGTAATAAAAGCTCTTCTTACAGTATTCTCTAAAAGATGCGTCACGAACTGCCAAATATGCCTTCCTTATTTTTAAGACTTTGTATATCATTAATTTTTTTTTTCACGCTGAAAGCGCACGGTTATAGAATAGAAAATACAAAGTTTATTACAGTTTTTAGTGAGAATAATTGAGATTCAAGTCCTCCAATGTGAGAAGAGCTTTTGCGAAAATTTCCTTGTCTTTTTTAGTTGACGAGGATTTCGTATTCAGGAAGAGCAATCTCTTCACCACCAAATGGAATGTAGAGAACCTTGTGAGATGGTTGCACCTTTCCAATTGTTACTGTTCCCTCGTGATTTGCACGGCCAATGAAGAGTACTTCTCCTTCTTCAGTTTGTCCAGCAGGAATGGCGTTTGGTGGAATATTATCACCACTGGTTGATACCCAGGTCGAAGGACAACCACAGAGAACCTAAAATTCACAAAAAAAAATCATTTTATAGAAATTTAAATTTTCTTTTGATTTAGAGTTTTTAATTAATTAACTTTTTTATCTGACCTCATACTGTGCTTTTCCATGCTCTTCGCCACCCCATGGGATGTAGCAAACTGCATGTTGCGGATTTACTTTTCCAGGAATGACACCACCCTCATGTTGAGCTCTTCCAACATACAAAGGTCCATCAATGTCTCTTCCACCCTCTACTGCTCCTGATGGTACTATGCCACCTACTGATTCGCACCAAATTCCAGTAGATCCTGGAGCTGCAGGCGCTGAAGGTGTTGGTGCATTAACAATACCAACAGCTATAAACAGTTTAAACAATTTTTGTTAATAAAAAGAAAGTAATTTTCGTTTTATAATCTTCTGTAATTTTATATATAAAATTAGTTACAAGCTCTGCTTATTTTTATATCAAAAATACTCTAAAAGTATTTTTAGTAATAAGTAATATAACAATTCTTCATTTACGAAACTATTTTAATAATAAAATGAAGAGCACTAAACCTCATATCATGATTTTTTATTTACTCTAAAAGCTCAAAGCATTCATTGAATGAAAACATTTTTATGCTTTAAGCTAGTAAACATTCCCATGCATAACAATTATTACTTGTTATTAAACTTTTAAGTCTCTTTATTTATTAAATCCACACTCACCACCACACACAAAAATAGATATCGTAATAAATTTAATGCCAAAAGATATTAAATATCAGAATTCAAAATCGTTTTTCTCAGCTTTTTTCTAAATGAAAAAATTGACAACCCAAGACAAGAAAAAGCAACGATGAAAATGAGGGAAGATGATAGATGACCTAAATACCGAAAACCACTTGATTAATTTTTTCAATGAAAAAACTTAAAGGAAAAAAAAACGTGCCATGGCTCCTTCCCGTAGAGGGATGATCGAATTTGATATTCCATGATCCAGTGGCACCCCAACCAGTTCGAACTCCAACGTGGGTAATTCCAAATGGATTCGGATCTTTCCATTCCAAAATCACAGGACCATTTTGGTCCCCAGCTTTTACCACAATGTGGCCATTACGCCAAGAAATTGTGAATTGCCTGTATTCACCCGGATGCAGAATATTCGGTGTATCTTTGCGAACCTAACGCAGAATCTCATTTAGAAATCTACTTTAAAGGGAAGGACCACATATATTTTTTTGAAATCCTTTGAAATCACTTAAAAACTTTTGAAATCCTTAGAAAAATTTTGCAACCCTTTGGTGTACACAATTTAACCATCTAAAATATATGAGGAACCTCCTCTAAAATCACAAAATTTCTGAGAAACAGAAAGTCAATTCCGGCTCAATATCAACCAAATCCTCTCAAAGAAAGATAGAAAAAGGACTTAAAATTAGGAATTTGTTTGCTGACAAGAAATTCATCTCCTACAAATCTTTGGTTTTAAATTTTGAAACGCAAAACCTCTTAGATAATGAAATACTAAAATTGCTATTACATAATGACATGTAGGTTTCATGAGAAAAGAGCACAGTAAGGAATTAAGGTGGGGTAATGACAAGGTCGGGAATAATATAATTCATGATTTGTCGGACTGAAATAAAGTTATAATAAAATGAATTTTTAAATTTGAAAGTTCTTTACATTCGAAAAAATAAAAATTTGAGAGAATGTATTATAGTTAAAAAGGGCCGTATTTAAAACCTTTAATTTTATAGGGTCAATGTTCTTTAAGTGTTAAATTAAAAATCAAGAATTCAATTGAAAATGGAAAGAAAGAAATAAAAATAGAGTTAAAAGACAAGAACCTTGTCAGGCTGTTTGCGATCGTATCTGATGACAGAAGCAGTGTTTTCCCAACCACCTAGCATGATTTCGTACATCGGGTTGGATTCCCCTTCAGATTTTGATAATGCCACATGAGCATTACTTTTCGCTTTAACCTCCAGAATAACAGCACCGGGGGCAGGATGGAATTTGTATTTCAGATCATCCGAAGTTGTGATTGGTGGATGTCCTTAGAAAATTTAAATTTCTTTACTAATTTCAATTGCAATTTTTATCTCAATTTCAATTTGAGGAGTCTACCTCAAAATCAGCTTCTTATCAATTGGCACTAAACTTACTATCACGTATTTTTATACTAGAATTTTTTAATGACCACTTTGATTTAAATTATTTCAAATTTATGGATTTATGATTCTCTTTTGATTTGAAGGAACGGTCAAGAAATCAATAATTTTAAGGAGTGTTTATCAAAGCTGACCTTCCTGACAAATTGAATGAATATATGACGACGCCGGACTGAAACTTGTCTGACCTATAAGGATAGAAAATCAATATTTGTCGCAAGGACGAAAAAACTTTGCTAATAGTCTTTGCTAACTACTCAAATTCCCCCGATTCTAGAATCGCTTGCAGTGTTTTTATTATCTTTAACAAACTTACTCGCTGGTTTGCTTAGATAATGAATTATAAAATATAATTATAAGATTTTGTTTGAAACTTTATAAAACTGGTTAAACAAGTTTTGGACCTTTGTCCCTAAGATTGCAAAAATATAAATATATAAATTGTGTGAAGATTATTCACAGGCACAAGTGGTTTCTATTTATAATTTGAAATCTGCGGGTGTATTACGTAATTTGCAAAAGCGTGCAGGAAGGCCAAAAGCAGTTATCCTCTTTATAAAAGCCAAATCTACTTAACAAAAATAAGGGGAAGAAAATACATCTTTGCAATTAAATAAAGTACGTACAATCAACGTAGTCGGCGAGACATATTGCTGTAGAGGGTCAATGTTGTCCAAAAATCCCCGAATGCAGGAAGAAAAGAATTAATTATAATAGCTGATTAAAAATACCACAACCAAAGCATTTTTTGTAATCTTAATATTATTTCTAAAACCTTCGACCACAATGCATTAACTAGATCAAAATAATTGTCTATACCAAATTCTACAGCATTTGGTAAAATACAGTAGATTGTAAATTAAAATTAAATCCCATTACTTTGCATATCAGAGAATGACATATTTTCTGTTGTTTTTACCTAATTAGCTGAAAGACGGTTAGAAGGAGAGAAGGAGTGTAGGAGAGTATGTCTGATTTAAAATGAATATTAACTGTTATTTGTTCGCAATTACGCTGAGATGATTTGTTTAATGATTGTGCCCATTAAAATTAAATCCATTAATTTGCATATCAGAGAATGAGATATTTTCTGTTCTTTTTACCTAATTAGCCGAAAGACGGTTAGAAGGAGAGGAGTGTAGGAGAGTATGTCTGATTTAAAATGAATATTAGCTGTTATTTCCTCGCAATTACGCTGAGATGCTTTATTTAATGATTATGCCCACAATAAGTATAAGTTTCTTTATATATGTATATCATGCGTAAATCCATAATGCCCCCTAAGAATATTTTCAGTTACCTTCAAGATACCATTGGCCAGAAGCACCCCATCCAGTGCAGACACCAATATATCCAACAACAATTGGTTCGGGATCTGTGTAGGTCAACATAGGTTCATAGTTTCCTTCCTTCCCAACTGTAATCGTATTTTCGGACCATCTAAGTTGAAATTAAAAGGAAAAAATAAGTTTTTTAATTATAATCAAGTCACAAAATGCAATTACAAATATGGTCGCTACAGCAAAAATTTAAAATATAGTAATACAGTTAATTAACAAATAAATTATTATACCTGATCCAAAAGCCACGAGCCTCGTCATTGCTGAGAATTCCGGGGGTATCGATTTCAGCAACTTCCGGTTTGGATCTATTCTTTCGAATCACGGATTTCGAGTTTTTCCATCCGCCAAGGAAGACCTGTAATTTACTTTTAGATTTTGGACAGCAAAGGTGGCCATAAGACCACCATAAGACCATTTTTCAATTTACCTACCACTTCCCTGACTCATACAAATTTCTATGCCAAAAAAATAGTAAAAATGCCAACAAATTTTTATTAAAAATACTATTGAAATTTTTCAAAAATTTTCGTATAATGACACTTTAAATTTTTAAAAATTTAGAATTACTTTAAATCACCTAAAATTTGTAAACATCTGTAAAATTCACGAGATCTAAGAAATCCCTTAAATTTTCACTTCAAATTATTGAAAATCTTTTGAAATCATTAGAAACCCAGAGAATCTCAAAGAATGCCTGGAAATTATTTATAATCCTTCGAAATTCTTGGAAAGTTTCTAAAATCTGTTAAATAAACTATCAAAGCTATATATGTATACAAAAATAACAGCAGAAATATCAGTTATGGATGGAAATTAGGATTATAAATTAGAATTTATAATCCAAAAAAAGACATAAGGCAAGAAATAGCGATTATGCTCTGAGAGCTATTAGTAATTTATATTGTTATTTTCAAAACAAAGTATACTCACCTCATACATCGGATCTCCCTCTTGGGGTCCAGAAGTAAGAGCAATATGAGCATCATTCGAGGCTTTTACACGAAATTGAATTTGGCTTCCTGTCACCGGAATGAATTGGTACTCCAATTTATCATCCGTGTTTAGGTCTGAAAGAAAATTCAAATCTTAAATTCAATGTTTTAATTTAAACATTCAATCTTATTATACAAAGAGGTTGCGATTATTGTATATAGAAAATAGATTCTCGAAATCTCAAACCACATTCTTTCTTCACCTATTGTTGAATTTTTATTCGCGAAGCGTAAAATGTCAAATATAATTGGGTAATAAATCTGTATCAGTTGTGTTAAAAAATCAAAACTTAATGGACCAAATAATTGATGCATGGTAAATCAAGTTTGAGAACGTCATTAAAGTAGGTAATATTTGTGAGGTCACGATTATTTCTGTATGGATGACGCCTATCTCCCATGTGCGTTGCTCATATATTCTGTAATTTTCGATCCTGCAATCTATGTATGTAAAATGTCTTTACTATCATGTCAGAGTTGACCGTTTAAGCTTAATCTTCGACCTGAGATGATTCCAATGCACAAATATAATGATGGGGAACGCGCTTTTCTACCCACACGGAGGATATTATTTATAAAATTAGACATGTAGATTCCATAAGCTCTAGAATTTAGTGCTATTTCAATTTTAGACGAAAATATATATATTAAAAAAAAAAGAGAAGCTAAAATAACAGTTTAGAAAAAAAAAATTCAAAATACATAATTGATGAAGAGTTTAGATTAGGTAAGTTGCTAATAAATTTGATGGTCCAATTTGAATTCTTTGTTCTAAATTTGTATTTGAAAAAAATTCTCGAGTTGATTTTTACAGTTGTCAATGTGAACAATTTTCCTGGCAAATCGATTGTTTAAAGAAGAGGCTCGTTAATTATCATATCAGTGTAAAATTGACACAGACTTCTTCAATTACGCAACGTGTGAATTATTGTCAAGAAACATTTCCTTTTATAATTAACTGACAATAAGGAATTATTCCCATCTTTGTAAATCACTCCAAGAAACATTTTTTCAGCTTCCTGAATCGATAAAGTTTCTTTTAAATTTCAAATGCATTTTAATTTTAAATAACTTAAAAGAATTAAATACATAATAAATTGATACTACGATCTACAATTTCGTTACTTCACAATGAAACAAAATATGTAAGTTTATTTTCAAACTCTTCTTATAATTTGACCCAAGGTTGAAATTCCAAGAAATCTTTGTCATGATTCCAGAGTCGAAAATTCTTCAAGGATAGAAAATGTTAATTGCCGATAAACGAGAGGATGTTAGGAGTTAAACAATTAATAAAGCAAGAATCGCACTTCGCAAGGCCGGGAATGCATCAAGGTGATGACGACATCCTAGAATAGAATAAATGTTGAGGCGGCACATAAATTACATATTTTGATGGGGTTTCTACTTTCTACGTTCCAATTATGCAATCTTCTGATGCCGAAGATAGTGTTAACTAATTACATTTTTTTCGCCCAGAAATAAAAGTAGACCTTTCCAAGAACTTTAATACTGCCAAAAAAATGATAAATAGATCCTTTTTAGATATTTTTATTTTAAATTAACATATTTAACAAAAATACGTGTGGCAGATTCTAGAATCTATTTTCAAATTCCTGATATGGTTACAATTATTGAACCGCTGGCGACCAAAAGGGGACACGGCCGGATTCAGCCTGAGAAGTATTGTCCTGAGTGTGAAAAAAGATTGGAATTTTTCGTTTTCAAAAAATCCACTTTTTACCAATTATCTCAAAAACTACAAAACCTATAAATTTTTGCAAGAGGAAAAAAAAATATACTTCTCAGGCTGAATTCGGCCGTGTCCCCTTTTGGACGCCAGCGGTTCAATTCATAACAAATCCATTCAAGAATTCGCAGGTGTAATGTTTATTTACACGATGATCCGCTCAAGATATTTCAAGGAAATAAAGATTAACCGTCAGGAATGAATTAAATTTTAGCCAATGCCACATATGTTTTACCTTTATCTTAATGCAGTTTTTACTGGATAAGAGCAATTAAATACATCATTGACTAATTATAATACAAAGTTAACAAACACTTTTAATTTTAAACTTAAAATGCAAAATCTTGATTATTACTTATAACTTGAATTTCAAGTAACGGTGTTTCATTGCCGGATTAAATTATCCGTTGTCGTCAAGTGAAAAATCTTCAAGTTCAAAATTATCGAAATTTTGTTTTTCAAAACTGATCAAAAATAGAAGTAGGATATAAATAAACTATAAATTGAATTCTGGGAAAACGGTAAAATACTAAAAGCTAATCTTTGTACGCGATCGTAACAGTTATCTCACCGAGCCTAGCATTGACCGGTTTTAAATTGCATGGCCAAAAACTAGTAAAATGAAATTTTTTTTTAGAACAAATTAAGATTTCAGAAAAAACTTATAACTGTAAATTAGTGACGCAATTCCGAAAAATAATGAGATCGTTGGTTATATGTTTGTAACACTGTAACTATATAAATTCATTCCCTGTATGGTCAGGCATTTAATTTTAAAACAAGTAATATTTTCATTTTTCACTTACTGCGAATAGACATGTTGAAAATCAAAGTCTGGAGACGACTAGAAGAATGAGAACAGTGTGAACGCTGTGAACAAAATCACGAAACTGAAACTGAAACCAACTGAAACACTGTCGAACTAACAGAAGTAATATATATATACCGGCGAGAATTGCGAAATCAGAGGCAACAACACATATTTTCGCAACTGACGCATCGTGGTGACAGGTAGGGGTAGAGTGGGGCGGGATGGGCCGAGTGGGTAATATGGGTCACTTAATTTTCTCGTTGGCTATACATTTTTTTTGTAACTTTTTGTAATAATATCAGATATACTTTTATCC
>JAUEJJ010000047.1:9175495-9185991 GCA_032164275.1 Synergus coniferae | reverse complement strand
ATTCGGAACATTAAAGTATTTTTAAAATGCATGGAATTTTAAAAATATAAATCAATTTAAATTAAGACACGATCATCTAATATCGCGAAATTATTTTACAGTTAGTACAGCGAAAACTATTTATACTGCCTATGAAAATGAGGCTAAAGTAAAACGTCTGGTTTTAGAAAATATTGCTCATGAACACGGAGAAGCTGAAAAAATGGTTTATTTTACAAGCTGGGTGTACCAACCGGAAATACCCGATAGTTTAAACATTAAAATCGAAGCAATGCTGATAGAAACTGAATTAAGATCGATAAACTAATAGACAATTTTAGAATTTAATAATAAAAATTTTGTAATAATAATAGAATTTTGTAATAAAAATAATTTGGTTTCCTAAAGATAAATTATTTACTATATATGTACTCCAGATTGATGAAATCCTTTCCATTTTTATTTACTTAAAGATTTTATAAAATAAAAATGAAAATGTTAACATTATACTTCAAATTCAAATATTTCCCGCGAAAACTGAGTAAACCCTAGGGCCATAAACTCACAACTTCGCTCCTGAAATTCGAAGGAGTGGGGGATTAAAGTAATTGAAGAGTGGGGGTCGACCGGCATGAAGCTTAGCACGAATCGGTAGTTCCGAGACTTCCGAGTTCGTGAGTCGAGCCTCGAAGCAGTCGGTGACGGGTTGTGTCTGTGTCTCTAGTGCGGTTAGTAGCGAACAGTTGAGTTTTTCCCCCCTGTGTTCAAAAATGAGCTGGCAGGATTATATTGACAAGCAGCTGCTCGCCTCGAGATGTGTAACCAAAGCGGCTATTGCCGGGCACGACGGAAATCTCTGGGCAAAATCGGAGGGCTTCGAAGTGAGTAATCTCCCACCTACTAAGGAAATCGTTGCTCTCTCTCGCAAGTCTCCATCCTGCTCCTCACATTCTTACTATTAGCAGTTCGCATTTAAAAGAAACTCAGCGAAACCCAGAACAAAAGAAAAAAAAGTGTGCGCTATCACACTCAACGACGCACCAGGAAATTAATTCAAATGAAATTTATGAATATACTATTTTGTCGAAAAAACCGTTGGCGAGGGCAAAAAAAGAGATGAGACAAACTCTAAGGGGACATCTTGCTTACAAGAGGGGAGAGGCTGGAGAAAAAGAGAGGTTGGAACGCCGGTTGGCGGATCTTTTCTCAATTTCGAGGAATCGACAAACACGAGCCTGCTGCCACGTAGTTATGACGTGATGCGAAATCGACATAGGGGTTATGACTGCAGGTGTTCGTAGATCCTCCAAAATTCGTCGATTACCCGGGCATTTGCTCTCATTGTCAGAGAGAGAGAGAGAGACACACCATATCGATCCTTTGACGTTCTTCCTCCACGGCATAGTCCCTCGTGTGGGAAATACTCATTCCTAAACTTCAACCTCCCCCTTTCTTCAAGAAAAAGAAAGTACAACCCTGCTTTTCCTCTTATTGTAAATCTGACCTAAAAAAAAAAACTGTTTCTCGAAAGTTTCCAGGGTGTGGCGGAACTGGCGTCGGAAATCGTAAAGCACGTTGCGGGCAATTCTCCGAATTTCTTTCTCTCGTAAATTCTCGACCTTCAGACACGATCGATTTTTTTTCCTTTAGAACCGGAAATACTTTCGTACAAAAAATTAGTGGAAACTTTTAGAATAAAAAATGGATTTCTTAAGTCAAAATGTGATAATTCTACTCAAAGTGAAATTGAATATAAATGTGATAGTGTGCGCCGGTCTTGGATTACGTTTCATTTGGAATTTTAGATTCAAATTTAGTTTTAAATAGATTTTTAGATTCAGTTTCATTGGTTTCATTTGGTTTTCAAAACTTGTATCCTAGCTTTTAAATCTGAGGACCGTTTGACCTTTTTTTAAGATATTGGGTAATCGAATCAAGAGGGCCCAAGGTGAAAGGGATTGTGAATTCTCGATTATTTGGACAAGGCTCTGGCGGAACGGTCGAAAGTCGAGATAAAAATCGCCAGCTGCGTGGACTTCGTGTCCACGAGCTTTATACTTTCCGGTCGCGGCTGCCAAAATGGCGTCAGCCGGCCGGCCGGGAAGCAGTTCCCAGTACCGTATCTAGAATTCTAGATTCTACTAGAATCGTTATTTTCCTTTTTGAGAATACAGAGTCGAATAAGGAGATGTCATCATTCAGGAATGAAGGAATTCTTTGGAGAAAAACGGAGTCAGTCGCTCTTTTCTGAAGAGTTCATCTTTCTACCTTTTAAAGACGTTTGGAGTAGTGTCTTATTTTAATACTTGAAAACAACCATTATTTTTCATGTGTTTTTTCTTGTTTTTTCTTTTTTCTTGTCTTTTCTTCAAAATCGATTTATTCACACCTATCAGAATTTTCAATTCACAGCACCCTTTAAACTCGAGTCAAACCTACAAAGTTATAATAATTACAATATTTCACTCGACTAATGGCAATGTTTGACATTTGTAAATTGCAGTATATATATCTATAATAATTGTGTGCACCTGCCTTTTAAGCTAAAAGCGTATTGGCCAAAATTGTCTCAAAGAGAACGCAAGCGAAATTTGCAAATGCGAGTAGAAGTTTTCTTTTTTATTTTATTGTTTTGGGACGAGACATATTTCATAACTACGCCCCTGTAGACATTTATTACATATTATTACCTTACTCTAATAGTTGGTTGCAGCCTGCTTAAAATTTAAATCAAATTTCTCTTGAAATTCGTATAAATTATATTTTTCGTCAGACACAATAATCATAAAATAAAAATATAATCGAAAATTTGGATAAAATTAATTATAATAAAATTATGTGGACGTAAAAATTGTATTCTTATGTAATATTGGAAATATAATATTTCGATTAAAAGTCGAATAAAGTATGCACGATATAAATTTAAATAATTCATAGATCGTTAATAATTATTATTTTTATTGTTTAATCTTTGGAAAATGATTGAGTGGGTATTATCATTAATCTTTACTAAGCCTTTTTATGAATGCTGATAGATTTTGATTATTTAATTGATCAAACAGGATTCGGTTGTGGCAGAATCAGAGAAAACCCTCAGAATCATTGTGTGAATCATCTCAGTGTTGGATGAAACGACTCAGTCTCCCCAATGCTAAGTTGTCAATGAGTCATAAACTCTTAGTCTTGACTGGCTAATACGGAAAACCGCATCTTTTATCAGATTTTGTAGAGCATATTATTTAATAATGATTTTATTAAATAATATTTTAATAAATTAATTTTAATAATTAATATTAATAAACTAATTCTGTAAAAATAAAAGGATATTTGTGAGATTTTTCTAGGGAAAAATGAAGTCAAAGAAATTAATGAAGAGGGAGAACTTGAGAGGAGTCAACAAAAAGTGATAATTGAATACGAAGGGATTAAACTTGACTCAAATATATGGTTTACGACTCCAGAAGACTGATCGATGGTTGAAGAGTATTTTACAATCGCTCTTTTTATCATCGGTTTCGTTTGAGAGATGGAATATTTTCTGAAATTAAATCCATCTACCCACCGCGAGGAAGATTCTTGTGTGAAGGCGTACTGTTTCTGTTAACGAGCGGGATTATCGCATTAAGGGATCATCAGCTGGCTTTTATAATTTATTGACTCATTATTTATTTTATAATTTATTTATCTCACATGGTCGATGGGCCGTGCAAAATTAAGATACGTGTAATGAACATCATAATTGAAAAGACGACGTCGCGTTAATATGATGGTGGCAAAATAATTAGCATTAATAATATTGATATCAGAGACAAGGTGATAATTTTCGATTAGGTAATTTATTAATTTATTCGATTTATTAACCGAAAATTTTTATGTTTAAATTTGAAATTTCTATATTGGGAAATAAGTGACAAATTCCTGTAATTTTCACTAATTGAGGTAGTCAAAAGTGTGTCACTGATTTCTCAGAGAAACTTCAATGCTTTCTAAATCTGAATTAGTTACAAATGACTAATTTAAAAAGAAAAAAATCAGTAAAATTTGAGATGTTTTATTCTGAAATAGTATTCATTCAAATCGGAATGAAGTAGAGGGCGATAATTCTTAGTCTCGTCCTTAATTTGCTGTAAAGAAATATCAGAAGGGCTGAAGTGTAAAATGAGACGAGAAAGTGTTCAGAATTGGATATGTTGCAGTTCAAGGTCACATTGGGTGAACACTATGCGCTCAATTCAACAGATGTATGTGAGCTGGATGCCCATAAATACATTTGCGTTTTGACTCATATTTCCATTTGGAGTAAGTTTGTGCAAGGACAAAAAGAGTTTCGCGCCAGACTGGAGGACAGTATCTTGCAACTTATGAGTCGAGACGTGATTTGTTGCTAACATAAATAAGAATAACGACCTTAGTTTTCCATAGTGCGATTTCCGAGTTTGGAGTTTGGTTCACTAATACGAGACCTTGAATGAAGGAGCTTCTATAAAAGATTCAACCTTTCTGTGCAAACTAGGAAATACCTTATTATCTTATTATGTACTTCAAAAGTTCATTACTTAATACTGAGACGTCTCTTTTTTAGAAACTAATGTTGTTAATGAATCGAGAGAGGAGCGAGTAATGCGAATTAGAATTTAAATTTAAAATAATAATAAATAAAAATAAAAAGAAATCTGAGATTTATTTTTTATTTATTCTTTTTTTATCTAATAAATATTCATTTAGAGATAAATTATGAAAGTTTCATTCATGAAGATTGCGTGATCTTTTTGATTATGAAAATTAATTAATAGAATGCTCAGTAGCTCTTTTAATTGTGGTGTACGGTCAACGAAAGTTTTAATTGCTCAAGGTTGCTACAGAACCTGGAAAAGTCGTGAGATTCTCTATTGGTATTGTTTTGAAAGTTCTAATTAGGAACTGTCAAAATTTTAGAAATAGGAATTTTTAAAATGCTGTTTGTAGCTTTCAAGAAGGCAATTTTCTCATAATCTTAATTATTAAAGGGAAAAGATAACTTACCAATCGAAAAAATACGATTTCAACATTCTGTTTTTGCTACTCCGAACTCTGTATCTGAACAAAAACGGAAAGCAGTTTCCCAATCACAAATAATAAACGGCGACTCGATCTTTAATTGAGCTCGCGAAAACGTTTATCAAACACTCATTTTGTTCAGATTTTTATTTGCTTTTTGTTTGCTCAGTTTTATTATCTGCTGGGAAATATAAGGACATACGAGAGAATTGAATTTGAATACGAGAGTTGCTGAATTTAAAACCGGATAGCTTAAATTCTAAAATGTCGCAGGCGAGAATAGAAGTAACTTTAATTCGATCGATTCTTGTTACTCGTAAGTTTCTATTCTTATCGAAGTACCCGGTGACGTGATCAGCTGATCGCTGAATAGAGGTACTTACACAGCTTGGCTGAGATTCTTTAGAAACTGGAAAATCTGAATTTCACATTTAGCTAGATAAAAAAGTTATCAAGTTATGCCTATTCTTTAATTGCTAGTTTTTTACCTCATCAAGAGAATCAAATGATTCTATTAGAGATTATGATTCATAATCCTGGTTTCGTACGTGATTGAAAAACTTGTATGTTCGTCAGAAAGAAAAATAATAAATAGACAATTAAAGAATTACGACTTGAAAGTTAAATTACTAGAGTAGATAATTGGAGACACTTTTGTGGAGACCTGTATATTCGTTCCCGAATTATATTGTCGGCCTCTTTCTAATTTCTCTTACTTGATTGCATTAATTATGTGATTGAAGTAATTGGATCTAATTACGAAGTGCATAATTGCGATTCTGGTTTTATATTATTTTAAATTAAAGGCAGAGTTAAAGGTATGGCACAATCTTCAAAATAGCTATTATTACCTGAAAGTTATTCATTTTCAGTAACCGAATCAGATGTTTATTTGAATTAGGAAAAAAACGAAGAATGTAGAACTGATGCTAGAACTATTTCTGCTAAGAACTGGAAACCGATTCGAGTGATGCAAGCGATTCAAGGTCTAATCTAAAAAGAGGAAGCATACATTAAATTAAAATTCCGATAGATGAATAATGTTCGGGAATATTATTTTTATTTGGGAATTTTAAATTTCGGTATTTTTTCACATTCAGGATTTTGGTTTTTCGGCAAAAAGATGTCCCCATAATATATTATAAACTTGAAATATGTAGTTGAATTTTTGATCGTTCAAAAGCAACCAAATACAAAATTCGTTAATTTGAACGTACAAATCTTTCAAACCTAGCACGTAAATATTTATTTATTTCATTTATTGATTTGGGAATTTTGTTTTGATTTTAGGTGAGTAAAGAAGAACTTGCGAAGCTTGTCAAAGGTTTTGAAGATCAGGACACTTTGACGTCGTCGGGAGTTACCTTAGCTGGAAATAGGTATATATACCTGTCAGGAACAGATCGAGTGATTAGGGCAAAACTGGGTAAGGTTGGAGTACACTGCATGAAGACAAGCCAAGCGGTGGTTGTTTCCCTTTACGAGGACCCAATTCAACCACAACAGGCTGCCTCCGTCGTCGAAAAGTTGGGCGATTACCTCCTGTCCTGCGGCTATTAGGTCAGTACTTATAATCCAATATACTTATCATTTATCATTTAGGTCATCTCATTTCTCCAGGAAACAAGCCCCTCATACTAAGAACTCTACTTCAATTTATTTTCCACCTGACAAAAATAACTTGATAAAAATTGTATAGTCTCCCGTCCAAGTTTAGACAATTGTTCTTCAAGTTTACAAAATTTAATTTAATTTAAAAAATTTTATTTCCTTCTAAAATTGGGCATTTTAGGTTCAAGGCTTACAATTGAATACCTTTCGTAAGTCGAATAATTTAAGATTCAGCTCATGAAACATGATCTGAACTTTCTTGAGTAATGTTTTTGCAATTCTTATTTCCGAATCAAGATTGTGTATTAGACACTTGCGACATTGAAATAATCCATTATTTTGAAAGTATTTTGCGGCTCGCCAAACGGTCGATGGTAGTAAGTATAATTTTCTCCAACAATTTCAGTGGGAAATTATCAGCAATGTGGTATGAGTCATCTCGCCTTCTAATGTTTTGTTGAGTGTGTCGCACGCAGGAAAATACTAAACGCGAGTGAAGAAGCTTCCTGTGATAAGCAGAGAGGAAAGATTGTGAAGAGGAGGAAAAAATATCGCACATTTCGGAAGAGAGATATTTTAAATTAATCTAAACGCTTACTTTGTGTGAAAGATGATGTCATGGAATTCTTTTAAGTTCATTTCATTGGAATTCTTGTAAATACGTGACTCGATTGTTAGTAGAGTTTGATTCTGATTTGAATTATTTTTTCAGCTGCCGCAATTAGTAAGAGTGAAGGCCGCATTCCTACATTTTCAATTTTGGTTGAAATTCTTGAATCTTGAATAGAAATGATGAAAAATAAAAAATTGTCTAGCCTAGAGGTACATTAAAAGGAAATGCTGACTAGACGAAATAAAGAGAAATTGGCTTCTCGTTGTAGCGAATCAAAGTGTCTTTTTCGTAAAATGATTGCACAGCATCTTACTTCCGAGTTTTTGAAAAATAATTGTCAAAGAAATACGTAAGTCTGCCGCGATTCCTATCATGTGGTTCGATGCCTGTTACACGCGTTCTTGATGCTCTTCATTGGCTATATTGCATCAACGTTCAACGAGCATGAAATAGCCTTTACATCCGTAACTGCATAGGCGATTTGTCCTTTCGTGATTCGTGCCATGGGGGTTTACCTCTTGTCACGCTCCGCGGGAGTAGAGCAGATTGAGTCACTAAAGCAAAATTACGATTTTTCAGATAACCTCTTGCAGTAACAGCGACGACAGAGATTTTGACGACTGGCTTTTTACAAAGACGAATTGTTTGATTTACTACATATGTAGTTTGTTTCAAAAGATACAAATTAATTATTAGTTTTCAAGCTTCTAAGTTTATTATACATATTGAGAAAATTAATGCGGCTTTCATTTTTATAGTTTTTGTTTAAACTTGACTTTTTCCATTTTCTTTCAAATTTACTTAATGGAACTCTTTAAAAAGGCTCGAGCTTTGAAAACACTTACATTACATAAAAGAAACGACTACAATTGTCTTCTATTGTCTGCCCCACCTTAACCATAATTTGTTGACAGAAAAAACTTTTAAAGATTTTCTACGAATAGATTTTACTACATTTTATTAAAATCTAGTTTACTTTAGTTTAAGGATAATATATTTTATTAATATATTTTAAAAGTGGACTTTAGAATTAAAACTTAAGCCAAGACTTCAGAAGAATCTATAATACTTTACATATATAAAAAATTGGAAGTCTTAATTATGTCCATTTTATTATCAGGATGTCTAATCATTAAATCTAACCGGATATTTTTGTTTGGTTTTTTGTTTCAGTGACCTCTGGGACCCAACACAAATATCTAATATTAATAATAACGATACGGTCGATGATTTTTTAATGACAGCGAATGGAATGATCGCGCCGTGCCGCACGAGACGCACCGAAGCTGCCGCAAGTCTGCTGCTCGAAATGATGAGAGCATCAGTATCATCATCATCGTCATCGGCAGCAGCAACGTAAGCCAGTCATCGTTCTCTCTTCTTCAAGTCGACATGGAATATCCAAGAAAAGGAAGGAAACACACACCTCACACTGTCACATGCACTCGCCTCCACCCCTTCCTCTCACCCTTTTTCTTTCTCTATGATTCTCTCACGAATGAACCCCGGTGGGGGCGATCGTGAATCGATTTTCCTTTGAGTCACAAAAATATTCAAAAATATCTTATCTTATATTTCACTAAAATATTTCGGTCTTATGATCCATAAATTGCATGGATTTTATCATTATTGTATATCATTAGGATGTAGTTCGTGTCGTTCTCTAGACTCGAATGAGAGTGAGTTGCTGGACAAATGAGAGCGCGAAGACACATTGTTTTTTGTAATAGCGATGCTTTTTTTTGTGTCTCAGTTGAAAAATGACACATAAGCGTCTCTCAGGTTTGCCTTTTGCAGATAAATGGAAGGCAAAATCGTGCGACTTCAACTAAATTTGTACTTGACCGCTTGCGCGGCGCTTCGCTGATGAAAAAAAAAATACACATAACTAAGTTAAGTGTAAACGATAATAATAATTAATATTAAAATTAAATAAACTGTTGTGTTAGGTTACAGTTTTTTTTTGAGCTGCGAAAAGTGTGTGAGAATGAAAGAAAGGAAGAGAGCTAGAGATAAAGATTAAAAAAAGGGAGATAGAGAGTGAAAAAGGAATTGAAAAAAAGTGTGCGTGTGACTGTGTGCAGATGAGAACTTCGAAATACTTGAAGAAAAGAAAATCGAAAACAGGGCGAGCATGCGGCGGCGTGAGCGACGCGCTCCCAAAAATTTTCCGGGACGTTGTCCTCCCTAATTCATTAGATGCGGTCCTTTTAGCTATTTACTTGTCTTATTATTGCTACGTGTAAGAAAATAGTGGAAAATTCGCTAAAAAAAATAATATTGAAAATGAAAGAAAGAAAACGACGTGTCATATTGCTGAGATTTTTATCGAGGAAGTTGGGCGTGGTAGCTAAGGATGAAAGGGCGAGTCGCGACGAATTACACCTACATACCACACATGAAATGATACCACATACATTTTTAAACAAAACACACACAAAAGCGGTGAGAGGAATACGAACCGCGATGTAAATGTCAATGGTACACCGAGTAAATCGTCCTTCTTTTCTTAGGAAAAAGGAGAGAGAACAGAGAGGTGACAGTCGAAATAAGTCCGATTTTATGCCTATAGCCAACAGAAGTAGAAATCAGTTAGGATACTTTTTTTTACACCTTTGTTTTAAAATCTCCAATATTTGACAAAAATTTTTAGCTCAAGGCCCGGAAAGTGTGCGTGAAAGAACTATTTTCTACGGGTTTTGGTAAAGCTTTTTGTACCAGTAGAAGAGAAATCTTGATCTCGTTTCTTGCGCAGATTTTTCGAGGCTTTTTTTTTTGTGTATTTTTAAGTAAGATTTTAAAAATTTTTCTTGTGTGCCATAGTGGACAGCAAAGAGCCTAAAAAAATGCTGGTACCGATAAAAAGGACGTCATCGCGGTTCACCTGTCACTGCGACCGATTCGCAGTCATTCATTGTCAATCTGCTGCTACCGACTATTAACTACTACTATTACTGCTATCGCTACTATTACTATTACTGGTTGCTTGTCGATTCGTGTGATGCCAAGCAGCGGCCCAAACTACTATGTAATGATTTTTATTGATAACAAGAAAGGAATAAAAGGTTGAAGTATAACTCGAGTCGAGAAGATTTAAAGGTCGCACTATAAGACAGTTGAGTCTAGTGCTCTCAGATCCAACTAGAAATTTACCCCCTCCACGTCCACTATTTTATCGAAAAAAAGCAATTTATCAAATATAATTTGGCAAACTTTTGAAATTATTACTCTTTTTAAGTATCTACTTGAATTATAT
>JAUEJJ010000047.1:9156183-9175395 GCA_032164275.1 Synergus coniferae | reverse complement strand
AAAAAAGCAATTTATCAAATATAATTTGGCAAACTTTTGAAATTATTACTCTTTTTAAGTATCTACTTGAATTATATTAGAAAATTTTCCTACATTATATTTAATTACTTTTTTTTTTTTTTTTGTTAAAATAGTGAATGTGGATGGATTAAATTTCTAGCTCCATCTGAGAGCACTGATTCAGTCGTCCTTTCTTTTGTCTTTACTGTTCCCGAAGGATGTCTGTTGTCGTTCGTATGAACGCGCGATCCAAACGTCAAAACGAGGGAAAAGTCTCGAATCATGAAGATATTTTGAAAAAAAAAATTACCATGAGGATTTTTAAACGATAGAAGATTTTTAGTGTAATTTCTGGTTGTTTGATCTTGCCTTTTAATTTGAAAATTCTATTTAAAAAGTTAAGCATTATTTAGATGTTGGTTTTGTGTTTGTTGAATTGTAATTGTATTTGCACGAATCGATAATTCCCCTCGTTTGACGATCGGTCGGGGTGTATTTATATTTTAAGTACGGGACGAGAGAAGGAGAGAAAGTGAGAGAGAGAGAAGAAAGTGTGAGAGAAAAGAGGGCGAAAAAGAACTCTGACATTAGGTGTAGCTTTGTAAAATGAAACTTTCTCCGAACATTTTTTTGCATACGTCGAAAGTAAGATTGTGTTAAGAGAGTAATAAATTTGTATAAAGTGGTGTACAAGGCGTGTTTGCTTTGACCTGAAAAGTAGAGCCACAATCTCAACTCAAATCTGTTTTCCTCCTCGTAGATTACAATTTTTTCTTTTTAGAGTTAAATAATTTAAATATTCTTTCGCAAATCTTCTTTTTTAGAATTTATAAAAATTTTAAGTTTCTTAATTAATTTTAAATTTCTTAATTAAATTCAGTTCAGTTGAATTCAAAATTCCCATTTAATCAAGAATTTTTATTGTTTGAAAAAAAATCCAAATTTTTATTAATTAGCTTCAAAACGTTAGACAATCATTGTAATAAAAGTATCGCCTTCAATTAGTCTAGGAATTTAATTCTCATTTTTTAAATATATCTTACTAATGAACTAGATCTTTTTTTGATTTCCAAAGATGCGTAAAACCAGCAGCGGTTTACGAGTCAACTTATGTTTACGAGGCTTTAAAGCCTCCTTTCTAACTTTCGTGTTGGTGGGTTCGTCTCTTCATATCGAGGCTATGCATATGAAATATGCCAGAGACGATTTTTGATCTTAAAAATATCATTGAGCATCTCTTTCAGAAGACTTCGAATTTAATCTCAAACTTCTCGTCGGAGAAATTGCAAAGAAACTTCGGAGGTAGATTAATGGAAAAGATTTTTAAAATACATATCAGTACTACATATAACGAAAATCACTAAAATTTTCCTGAATTCATGAAGTTAATTTCATGATGTAATTACATTGTTGAATTAACTTAAAATTCTTACCTTCACAATTGGAATTTATTTTCAATTTGCATGGTTCAATTTTCCGTTAAAAGAAATTTTCAATTTTGCAGTAAACTTGAAACCAATTTATTCTAATTAAAAATATAATTTACATAAAGCTCATTTAAAATTTCCAACGGTTGAAAAAGAGAACTAAATTTTTCTTTCAAGTCTAATAAAATGCAAATCAATATCTGAAAGACAGGGTTTCAATAAATAAAACACCGAACGACTTTCCTACGATTACTTTATTATAATTTAAAAATTATATTAAATATAATAATCGCATTACCGTGATCGTTTATCGTAATTCATTATATTATCAGCAAGAATCTCAATTATTCATATATTATCCATATTAATGTTATTAAGAATATTATTATCGTTATCGTTACCGGGCGTGTAATCGCATTATTAGTAACATTACAACATGTTAATGATTCTATCAACTTGCAATCGTAAATCAATAATAACATTCTCTGTATCAATCACTCATTCATACTCACTCTCACCTAACACGATCGCAGTCTCTTTCTCATTTTATATCTCACACGTTGCAAATCGTCTACACGTTTAAGTATGCTATACTCGAATACTCTTTTTTTATTTATATATATAATTAATCATCCATTATTCGTGAAGAATAATTCGACGATCGCGACGATATTAATTACCCTAATAATAAGGACGATTATCGCAGTTTTGCGGAGTCCTCGTAGACGTTTCATGAAACGTCCTGAGAAACATCTCTGGAAATTTCACAATTAGAAATGATTATGAATCATTTATTTATTCGTCGTTCAAAAACTTTTAACTACGAAGTCCTACACGCTGTGTAGAACCGAGTAAAATATGTATGTCATTTATCGACCATAGTCGATAAAGCGTCCTTTCGAAAACTGAAAATTTCCCCTTGTAGAGATACTATACCTTTTCTTAAAAAAAAAAAAAAAAAGGAAGAAAGAAAGAAAGAAAAGGAAAAAAAGGGCCTAAACTCGGTGCAATTTCAGCCCAATGTCGTCCGGGACATTTTGTTCTTCACATAAATAATTAATCATAAAAATATATTGCCAAAAAGTATAATCTAAAATTTAGAACTGATTGATAAAAATTATAAATATGTAAATAACTTTCTTTCAAAATAACTGAGAATAGCTTTGTAAATTAATATATTTACAAAAAGAAACAGACTTTTTGCTTCCCATCTGAAAATAAAATAAAGTTGAGATTTTATTGATTAATAAAAAATTGTATAAAATTCTTTTAGGATAGAGGCGATATTAGGCCGCTGTAATAATTGATTATAATTTGTTCGTTTTTAGCAAACGGCATTAATCGGCGTTATTATTAAGCTAGGCTTTAATTCGAACTCGCTAGAACGTTTCTGAATCACATTGCGTACTTTTAAATGGTCTGTGCAAACGTTTAAACACATACTCAGTAACCAGAGTCTACCAACGTCACGACAACATTATTATACACGTATATTTTATCTCTTTATCGTAAAAACATATCCACTACCCCGTGCTGAAACGGTTGGACAAAAAAAGAACAGGCTTTCTCTCTCGCTCTCACATTCGTCTACGACAATCATGCGTTTTTAATTTTTTTTTCTCTATTTTTTTAGTTCGCTTATTTGTTACCAAAAGGCAGGAGAGATGAAAAATCGATCGATAGTGGTTTTTTTCTCCATCGCCTCATTGGCTTCATGAACGTTAATTTAAGTCCGTTAAGCGATTCCCTAAGCTTGTGGGAGTTTCAAAAAGGATTGTCCTGGAACAAAAAAATTAATAACTTTTCTTTTATATTTTCAAGAATCATATATCAAGTTTTATTTATTTTTTATTTATTTTTTCATCAGTTAAATAAATCTATCAAATTCGTTTTATGTTAAGATTTATAAATTGATGAAAAGTATATTAAAATTGATTACATGAATACTTGTGGAAATGTAAAATGCAAGTGGTAACCCCACCCCCTCTGTGAAAAAGATATTTCAGTCTGAACTTTATTTATTTTTACAAGAACTCAATTCCTTGGTGCGACCCCAAAAGATGGTCAACAGCCTCTGGCTAAGTGCCAATCTTGAATACTGAAGCAAATATTTTCTTAAGAAACATAATTAATTTTTAATTTAATTTTAATAAATTTAAATACAATTTAAAGTTTCGTCTAGTCCTTGGAAAAATAAAGAGCAATCTGGATAGGATTGTTTTTGAGACTAAACTCAAATTATTGCAGACTAAGATATTTGAACATAGGATTTTTATGATCATTTTTTAAAAAATGATCATAAGCATAAATTATTGACAAAGACATTATAGTTTGATAAATTACAGCTACAGGATTGGGATAAATGAATTTGGAAAGACATACTTCCGTTTTAGTGTTACTACTGGACGATACAGCAGCAAGGGTTGCTTGAAAGAGTTGTGGTGGCAAAGTGGTTTTGTTGATGATTTTCTTCACGCTGTCGTTGGCGATTGGTTACCCTGGCACACCTGGGCTATTGGTTTTCCAGAGAATAGTGACGCGACCTCTTCCAAAAATTCTTGAAAAATCCTTTTTTCTTAGGTGCATCGCTGGCATCGACTGGAATCAAAAAATAAGAAACACGCTATTATAAAAAAAATGTAAAGCCAAGTTAATTACATGACAAACTTAAACTTAACATATTAACGGAATAAAAATTTCTTCATCAGAAGGATAGAGGTGGTAAAGGTTCTTTATTTTAAAATATTTTAAATAAAGAATAAAAAAGACGTGACAAAACTTATATTGCTTCCGAATTGTTTTTCTTTCTTTCTTTTTTTTTTTTTTTATCGAGGTCGGATTAATTGAGCTGTGGGTATTATTATTCACAGTATTTTAGCCACGTTTCGACTCGTGCAATATGTTAAGCGAGGGAAGTCCGACAATGTATGCTGGTCGAATCATAAGTAGCACCCCTTCCGGTAAGTCGGATTAAAAGAACATCAGAATAACGAAGTTTTACTCTTGACCAATGTTTAAACGATGCTCAATCAATAAAAATGATATGAGGCATAATAGTATCTTCATCACCCTTTATCCACAAAATGTATAGTTGAGTGAAAAATATTTTACCTTAATTTTACAACTAATATAAAATGCAGAATTTACTACGGTTTACGGGTTCCACAAGAAAAAATACACATTTACTGGGAAAGTTTTGAAGAAAACCTCATTTTTCTTTTTTGGCACAACAGTGCCAAAAATCGTGATCAAGATTTTCCGTAGCCCATGCCACACGTTTTTGCATGTGAACCTATGACTCTATGAGAGCAGGGGTTTCTGCCTCGTGGGACGGTACTGCATTTTCTCCTCAGCTAATCTGCGTCTTATGGTGTTTATACCGTAGAGGGAATCTTCCCTCTACGTTTATACTAAAGTGTAGTGTGTAGTCCCTTTTCCGCTAGCTTAGCTTTGGCTTCACGCAGCCGGAGAGTTTGGTTGCACTTGAACAGTGCAACGATCATCTTATCCTCCTTACTGGACGTTGCTCGCGTTTCTCCTTTCCCTGGCAGGTCATCGACGGTTTTTGTGTCCTTATATCGCTGTACCCACATTTGGACGAAGTACTTAGACTTTTTAAGCAATTTGGCAACAGCTGAGTATGAAAGATGTGGTTCGCGTGCATGGGTGCACAAAAAAACCGCTTCGAAACGTTTAGCGTAGATAACACTCATAGCTTAATGTTGTGCAATATCGGACCCTTCGAACAAAACTGAAAGGAATCGGTGGTTGCGCCGTAGCCCTTCAAACGTTTAGTCAGGACAAAAAAGAAAGAAATAAAAATCTTTGAAATTTTCTGAGAAAACGCGTATTTTTTCTTATGGAACAGGTATCACAAGGTCTGTTGTTTGTAATGAGAGCCATTCTTACCACATTTTTAAAAACTGCAAGCTAAAAATTGCTTGTTCTAAATATTTCAAATCTTTCTTATTCTTGAGTTTATCGAACACAGTTTTTTTTTTTTTTTTTTGTAATAATTGCTTTTTCAAATATTTTTCGGCATTATAAATTTGAAATTTCCCATGAATGAATGCCATTCATCCCGAAAGGCACCCTTCCATTGATTTTCCTCGTGAAGGATCACGTTTTTTTATTCTTTCTCTTGTCGAGTAAAAAAGACAAAACGGGGAGAAATAATAGGTCTAGGTCTCGATGGATTCCCATGTATTGGGAAAGATAAGTAAGAATAGAAATCGAAGTATAAATAAGCATGCAGATGAGAACAGTGCAGAGGGATGCTGCGCGAGAGATCAGACACACCCGAGACTCTGCGTCTATGTGCTATAGGTATTCTATTGGTATTGATCCGCACGCACCACTCTCTCCGAACCCAACGCTTTTCCTCCTCCGTTCATTGGCCCGAATATGTACTTACAAGCAATATTTAATGATATATTGATTATTGATTTACAAAGTCAAGTTCTGAATTTCTATTCTCAAATGACGAACGAATGACGAATAAGAAGGAAAACAAAATAATCGCTCGTACCTTAATATTTTACCCAAAAAGCTTCGAATTCCATGTTAAAATTCGTGAAAATCTCTAAAAATTGTTAGAAACCTCTTAAAATTTCTTAACATTTAAAATCCGTTCAAATTATTAGAAATCTCATAAAATTACATGAAATCCTTAAAGAATCAAAAAAATTTATTTGAAAAGCCCCTTGGAGTTCCTTAAAATTATTATGAATTTTATAAAATTCGCAAAAATCCCTTAAAATTCCTAGAACATTCTTGAAATTCGTAAAAATTGTACGATAACATTTAAAATTAAATACTTTACATTAAAATGCACTAAAATTATTAGAAATCTTATGTATCAAATTTCATGAAATCTTAAAAATCAGAGAAATATCTTGAAATGCCCTTGAAATCTCTCAAAATTATTAGAAATCTCATAAAATTCCATAAAATCATTAAATATTTCACAAATTATTTTTAAAAGCAAAAAACCTCTTGAATTCTCTTAAAATTCCTGGAAATTTCAATATATATTTTTTTAATTTTCCAAAAAAAGTAGATTAAAAAGATATTTTCAAAAATGAACAAAATTCACAAGCACTTTCAAAATATTTAAAGTGGTTTACATGCGTGATAAGAGATTTCGGCCTAAAAAGTAAGCTAGCGAGCAGTGTGAGAAGTTCCTACGAAAATAACCGAGAAATATTAATAGTTTTGGTATTCACGACAGAGACGAAGTATTTAGCGGTGGGAGAGAAGATATTTTAGAGCACTATGACTGTGCACTCGCACTGTCTTGTTTCGCTCTAAATTCGGCCCTGGGTGCGGGAGTTCGAATGAACAGATTTTCAAAAAGACAAATCAGATTTCCCATCATTCTTTCCCGTAAATACGCCACGATTCAAGAGATTTTACATCTCAAATTTCTCTCATTTCAAAAGCTTCAGTATTTTCGGACTCTAAAAATCCAAATTCTAAAATTCATCTCTGTTTGCGAGATATTTAGAAACATATTTGTTAGAAGGTTCAGTCCGCGATAATCTCTCTCTACTGCACACCGAGTTAAAAATATAGAAAATAAAAAACAAATTAGAGAGTTATACTTGAAATCAGACCAGAAATGTTTAAAAGCTTGGCTTTCACTAACATTATAGAATTAAAGACTTCAAAAATACTTTCAATTTTCAATTTTGGTTTTCAAGTATTAGAAATTAGATTTTTTCAAAAGTAATACATTTTCCGAAATAATTCGTCTTAGAAGTCGAAGGATTAGAGATTTGTGTCCTTGAGTTGCACATGTTCTCTACTAGAGAACACAAAGAGCATTAGATCTCACAAATAATCTGCAGATGTTCAGTTAGGAAGAGCACCGTGTCATGGAGATCTAGTTGCTCACCCTTCTGTAAAAAATATTTAACGAATAGAGATCCTTTTAAGATTGTCTCAAAATAAAATCAAAGAAGCCGGAGAGACTTCCATTCCAATTGAATAAATTTATTCTCTTTCAGATCCAATTTTTAATGTTTTAATCTGAATTTATTTAATAGTCACCATTTTTTTGTCTAAATTTTGAAATCTTCTAATTTATGAAATTCTAAATTCAAAATTTATTCAAAATATATTCAAATTCAAAATTTAGAATAAAAAATAAAATTTCTGATTCTAAATTCAAACAAAAATACTTTACAAAATGCTTTCCCAGACTATTCGGGATGCAACGGGACTCCGGGTGAGATAGTCCAGTTTATTTTCGGTGGTCGTTTGGGGCGACAATATTTCCACGATTTCTTATTGCCGTTGACGTAAAGCTGGCGCAGCTTAAAAATAGATAATCCATCTTGTCCCTTTCATGTAAAGTCACCCAAAACCAAACCGCAAGAAAATTAAAAACGGATCAAAAATTGTTCTCAATTTTTAAAAATTGAGAGAATTTCAATAAAAATTGAGAGAATTTTAATAAATTCAGTAGATTGCAAATCCAAAAATTGAAATATTGAATGACTAAGAAAATTTAAGTCTTTCAAAATTGGAAAGTTTCCAAATGTAGTAGTTTTCTACTACATTTACTCTCACATTTACTACAAGCTTTGGATTTCAAGCTTTGAAGTTTTTAAAGCTTCACAAATATTTTGCTATCAAATTTACACCTTGGGTACGTTTAAAATTAAACGACTCTGGAATTTATACGATTTCAAAATTTTGTATACAAAATGTTTTTCTTGAAATACTGAATGACTTACCCGGATATGGACCAGAAGAAGAAACATTATCCTTTCCTCCTTTTCCATCTTTACTTCCGCCTCCTGAAACAAGATAAAAGTTTTGACTTTAGAAAGAAACACTTTCTACCTTCCTATAATATTCTAAGACAAAACATTCACGGTGAATAAAAATTGACATCGAGAAATGAAGAACATGAAGATGATAAAAATAAAAAAACAACCCTAAAACAAAAACAATCAAAGTGGAGATTATACATTTTTGATGCAGCTTAGTTCTCAAATCTCAAGTGCTTTTTACAGAAAGCATAAATTTTTAAGTAAAGTAGCCTTCACTCTGACAAATAAATTTAATCATTTTTCATTCTAAATTTAATTTAATCTGAATTAAATTTGAATCTTGAAAAAGTGTCACAAGACGTATTTATCAGAGCAGTCGCTGAATTATTTATTTTCTCTCATTTGACAGAAGCATGCTTATTAGGTGAGGACGAATGTAAGCGAACGCAGGTTCTATTGCAGTTTTCATGCACAGTGGTTTCTAGTAAAATAACTCTGTCAAGCAATGAGCTGTATCAGTTACCCGGAAACTGTTGATAGGCAAGAGATCTGTGAAACAAAGATAAGATGAGTCTTGTGTAAATAAAAGTAAAAAAAAGCATCTAGAGAATATAAAAAAATTAAATTGGAAAGCTTACAAATGAATCAGAAGTATTGGCTATTTTATTGAGCAACAATTTGTAGCAAAGCCATTTAACATATCGAAACAATAAGTTACAATTACATACATCGAAAATAGATTCCCAAGATTCTCAAATAATTTCAGAACATAAAAAATGTTTTTTAATTATTTAAAATCTGTTAGGTCTCCTGAAATGCTCTAAAATACTCGAAAATGATTTACAACTATGAAAAAGGAAGGCAAAGACATATATTTTGAGAATGATAATAACAATTGACATTTAAGTAGATGACTGATTATATAGAGAAATATGTATGTATATGCAAAGCATGCCATTAATCATTCACTAGTGTCACGATAATGATAGCGAGGCTGTCACTCTAACTTCTAAGAAAGCAATCTCAGCAGGAGGAAATGAAGCACACCTACTACAATCGATAGCAGAATACAATGGGATTCGATCTTTGGGGCAGGAAAATAAGGCAGTTGATAACTTATCGTATGCTTGCATCGAGACATCGTCCTTAAGTATCATTTTATTTTAAAAAACGTACTACAAAGAAAAAGGAAAAAGACGAAGCTTGACCTGTAAAAGCAGGATTTAATTCCGAGGTTGACTCGGGATTATATTTTCTATTATCAATTTGGTGATTTAAAATTTTAATACTTTTAATATTTAATAATTTTAATATTAACACTTTAAATATATTTAGCTTGTTAATTCGAAGGATTAAACAACTCCTTATAATTGCAATAACTTAGTAAATCTAATTGGACTAGAAATCATAAATTTTAATTTCCGATTCTGAATAAATAATTAGAACAGGATTTCTACTCGTCTGAGATTGCACCTGCTGAGCATATGGAAGATGCAGCACTGGTGAGATGTGAAATCCAATGTGAGAAGACACTTTTTCTCCTTTAAACTCGGCTTAATGAAGAAACGACATACGAAGAAACTAAGAAACAAGGTCTGAAAGAACTCAAGACAGTTAACGGGAAAAGAAGCCTCGGCATATATAGAATAATAAATTTATTTTTTAGAAGGAGACGACATGAAAAAGATTAAAATTCCAAAACTGTTCACAAATGAGAAAGGAATAAATAGACCTTTTATTCTCGGAAAGAATTATTCCTACAGGTACAAATTCTGACAGACCTTTTAATTCTTATTGTCTATTTTACTGTATAGACTTTTTTTGATTAATTATGGCCAATTGTCCATATATCATCGAATCTTATTTATCTTTTTATTTATTATTTAAAATCCGTCTAAAGAAAATCGAGTATTCGAGAATCCATCTCATTTTACACGAATGCTTCATAGTCTAGCTTTAGACTCTTTAGACTCATTTCTTAGATCAACTATGGCACGCGAGCAGAACTCGTCTCGATACCAGTTTCTACCGTTATTCCTTCGATAAAAGAGATTCATTTAAAAGCGAACACATAGTGATTCCTCGCCTGGCCTTTGCTCGCAAGTGCAAGCAAACTCTGTTACCAATAAACGTTATCGAGACACATGAAACTCAACCAACTCTACCAAACGTCGATATATTCATGTACGTGTTCTGCAGACTTTAGCGTAATCTCTCAGTACTTGCAACGTCGTATAATAGACACAAAATCTATGAAAATCATAAAATCTAAAAAAAAAGACATTAATTTAGTCAAAAACAATAATTAATTTTCTATTCTATCAGGAGAAATCGACATGTTGATTTGTCAATATACAATAAATTCATAACAAATATATAAATTACTAAAAAACTAAACTAATATTTTTTCAAGAAATCTTGAAAAGAAGACCAGTATTAAGAATATAAAAAATGTGGAAGTCTACCGAGATTTCTCAACTTATTAAGAATATAAAAATGTGGAAGTCTACCGAGATTTCTCAACTTATTAAGAATATAAAAATGTGGAAGTCTACCGAGATTTCTCAACTTATTAAGAATATAAAAAATGTGGATGTCTACCGAGATTTCTCAACTTATGATTCATATGAAGGAGGAATCTTGTCGAATTCGGAGGAATTCCAGAGAGAATTTTCCTTTGCACTTTCTTTCAGATGCATCATGCATTTGCACTGGTGCGGACTGCGGACGAGTGCATTAGCAGAGCAGAGTGCGAAGAAGTGAAGAAGATAACCAACCAGAAACAAAAGTAACATGAAGTCAGTAATTACCTGTTCTAAGACCGGTCTACCCATTTCCTTACATTACTGATTAAATTACTAACACAATCAAGATTCATATACATATACACGTATAATATACAGTGAAATCAATTACTCTTGGGGAGTCAAGAGCCACCAAGTGCCATTAGTCTTCTCTTTTACTCCTTCACCACTCTGTGATTAACTTAAGATATTAAAAGGGGGAAGTGATATTACAAGTTTTTCACTCTAATTTTCAATGCCATCAATTTTACTCATTCAAAAGGAAAGAAGTAAACCAAATTCGAAACATTTTTATAAAATGTTTAATAATCCTATCATAAAAAAATACATCTTTCAAATCTTTTTAAAACTCTTTTAAAATATGTTGAAATCCTGCAAAAAATATAAAAATGACATTCTAGTTAATCAATTAAATTACATCTCAAATTTAAATTCCGAATCCATTGTCGGGTGCAAAATTAATATTAATGATCAAAGGAAGCAGCTTTCATTTTAAAAATTTGACAGTGAAAACAATTTAATTAGAAACGAGATGATGAAAAATAAACTTTAATAGTGGTGTTGAGAGTTCTAAAAGAGTGAGAGTGGTCGAGGGCAATGTCGGCAGCTGAGGGTAGTTGCTCGGCCTCTGAATATAAATCAATAAGATCATGGACGAGGAGAAGAGCACCAAGGTGCATAAACCCTGAGTCGTACGCCAAGGACGAAACTTCCTTATCTTTTTTTGTATCTATCTGTTGCAAATTAAATCATACTCGTTTTAATTTCTCTAATCACTTAAAAAAAAAAAATCTGGCCTCAAAAATCACTCCCTCAGTGACTAAATTTAGATTTTCTCTCTTTTATTACACATATTACACATTTAAAAATGTGTAATATTTCACCGACCCCACTTTCAAAACCTATATCATCATTTAAATTGAAATCCAAAATTAGTTTTAAAAATGATTTAATGAAAACCATAAATCAACTTTAAAAAGCTGGTAACTTCAATCTTGAAAGTATTATAAATAGGAATCCTTTCTCGAAAAATTATTAAAAATAAGTTAAATATTTAATGAACACGTCAGACGTTTTACTATGAATTGTGACGTGTCAGAAGTGATATTGATACGCGTGTAGAATGACGATGACGTCTTCGTTACGAACGCCTACATATCATCATTATAATGACCGGAAATTGATGGGTGAATATGCATGTGTGCATCACAATTCGCAATATATCTCTATATACGTATAAAGCGCCACCGACAACGTCAATGTTGCAGCCTGTCATTCAACCTCAGTTCCAAGAGTCAAACTCTCGGTCTTTATAATGTGATATACCAGCATCGTATCTTCTTTTCATAAATTCCTTTTAATAAAACAAAGAACGAAATTAATACTACAGTAATTGAGTCATTAAATGACTTAATTCTCTTACTAGATCTTTATATTTTGGACTACTTATTTCCTAATGGAAAGATTAATTTTAAGATCATGGGGAATGGGGTGAATTGGATTCAAAACCTTCTTAAAATTACTTGTTTGGGAATAGTATATAGGGGAGAAATTATAATTGGTTTTTTTCTTCATTACCTTTGAAATATTATAATAATATACAAATGCTTACTTAATTAAAAGGAAATTTAAAGGAAAACGGCAGAACATTATTAAAACTTTCATAATCAAGAGTAAATTATAAAGCATCCTAATTTTAAAAGTAGTTAAAAACTTCCAACCTGATGATATTTATAATGAGAATTGACTCCCTCAGTTCACAACACCAGAGGTTCAGTCTATAAATAGGAGAAAATTAGTTCTTCTAGAGTTTCGAATGACAGATGTTCTTTTTCTGAGAGCACTGTCTATTTAGAAATTAAAAGCTAGAAAACTAATTTTTACAGATAATTTATTCTAAAACTCTTCAATGAAACCCTCCGATTCAATAACAATAAAACATTATTTCGAAATGAATAATTATAAGACTCTTGTTTTGAATTAGTAGGATTTACAAAAGTTCGAAGTAAATCGAGCAATTGACAAATTACTCTCGAGCGATTAGTAAGTCAAGGGAAGTGATTTCTATGGCCTCTTGGAGTAAGGGAGCCGGCTATAACTGGTAAAAAGTATCCCTTCGAACTATTGAACTCATTTCATTGAAAAGTGTCCCTTTGTATTAAATGCCCATCAAGTGATAAGCAAACGTTTACTTGAACTCTGACTTCTATTAAGAGTGATTAAGAAAAATTGAAAATTGATAAGTTCATAAAAAATTCTGTCATTTCACTCCTCTTCTTTATCAATTAAAATAAATTATTCCTTCAAAATAAATTAAAAAATAATTTAAAATAATTAAAAAATAAAAGGGGCCTTATTAACAATATTATTTTCTGGAATATTTATTTTGCGGAAAAAGGACCCCACACAAAATATATTTAAAAAAATTCCGGCGAAATCTTCCCGAACTAAGATATTTTATCATTTTTGGTTTCCTGATCACGAAAATGAGTGAGGAAAATTTTTAATACATAGAATTTTAGGATATTCACATCATTGTTAATTACGCGAGCAAAGGAACTTTCTAGCATAATATACACTTTTTCTAAGCGAAAGTGCAATTTATCATTAAACATTCTACACTCGCAATTATGCTAATAAATTCTTGATAAACTACTTGTCATAAAGTACAAGTACTTTTACTTTCGTTCCAAACAAGTTTCAACAAATTATATAATTTACAATTTACCAATTACCTCTTTTTACTGTTTTTTTTTACTTTCGTCATAACTAGAATTCTTAATTCTTTTGAGTGCAATAAAAAATGTCAAGGAGTTCAAAAGGATAACTTGATCAGATATTTAATCAAACTCTTATCGTTTGTATCTATATAAATCTGCCGCGAAAAAAATACAAGACTTCAGTCTCAGATTTCGCAAACGTAACTTATACTCGGTGAAATTCATGAAGCACAATCAGAATTAAATCTATATAGAACAAAATTCTTGAGATCTAGAGGCTATTGAAACTATTAATATTGAGGATATTCTTTGATTTGTAAGAACTGAAATAAATGAAATTAAATGACATTTTCGAGACTTCTGGAACCAAGAGTGGAACAGAAGGCTAAAAAGTAGATTTAATTTGAAGAATCCCCATTTAGGGATGTAATTTCAAGTATGTACAAGACGTATCGATTAAACGAGGCTTTAGTGTTTCATTTAAGTCCCTTGGGGTGTGTCCTAAAAGAAAAAGGACTTCTCTTGTTTTAAATATTATCCTTGCTTGGTAGAAAAAAATTCATATTTGAAAAATTAAAAAAAAATACAAGCAAGGTACTTTTATTGTTAACTTTAATTTGATTGTTAAAAAATATGATAAGATTGACAAAAAAAGCATTTTATCAGAATTCGATGACGCCTCTGATAGAAAACACTGTGAGCAGAGATAACTACAGGCTGTGGAACCAATTTTCAATTAAAAAGTTAACAGTGTATAATTAACGCCGCTCTTTATAACATAGTACCTCAAAAAATCTGTCTATCTTGATTAAAAATTTCAAAACAAAGAATTCGAGCTAGTACTTTTTTTTAGTATGTAAAGGTAAAATTCTGCACACAGGTTAATTGCAGGCAGGCAGAAGGTAAAGATCAAAGGCGGGTACACATTATTTTACTCTGCCTTCTTTCTTCTTCAAAAGAAAGAGCAGCGGACAGTAACTGTTAAAAAAGCGAAAAGCCTTGAGTACAATGATATACTAAAGTGCTTGGGATTACATTCTTCATAATTTTTTCAACATCACAAAAGTAAAGAATTTTAATTAGAAAATAACTTCATCATAAAAATTGACAATTGTTTTGCCTTTTTAATAAAATTGGGTATTGATTTAATTTTTCCTGATTATGCAATTTGTGGAATTATAACGGTGTGAATTTTCCGAGGGATTTTCCCAATGAATCTGACTTTCATGGAGTAAAATGTTGCGAGTATTCGACAGACTGTCTTGAAACAAGAGTGGAACTAACAAAGCCCTGCAGTCTCATGAATTGCAACGTGCGATCAGATAGTTTTTCGCATTTTCACAAGAGCGACACGTTCTCGCTTGTAATCAATGGATTTAATTCGCGAGAGAGCTCGA
Organism: Synergus coniferae; assembly: GCA_032164275.1. Lineage (NCBI taxonomy): Eukaryota > Metazoa > Arthropoda > Insecta > Hymenoptera > Cynipidae > Synergus > Synergus coniferae. The sequence goes on along the minus strand of JAUEJJ010000047.1, from coordinate 9,160,268 downwards.
AAATGTGAAAATTCTGACAGAATTGTTACTTCAAATCCAATGCAGCAATGCAATAGTCTATAAATTAAAATAAAATCATACAACCAACAAAAATTTCTACTTGTAATACTTTTTTAGGTAAAAGTGCGAAAATTTGTTGAGACATTAAGATTTTTTGAAAACTGATTATAAGTAAATCCTCTCTTAAAAAAGTGGTGTAACGAAATGTCTCGAAAATCTCGCATACATTGTTGTTGCAAACCTGATTGGTTTTTAATAACGAATAAGAAGGAAAACAAAACAATCGCGCATGTTTGTTTGCTCGTCCCTTAAAATTTTACCCAAAAAGCCTCGAAATCCTTTAAAATCAGTTAAAATCGTTTACAATCCCTGGAAACCTCTTGAAATCCCTGAAAATTCCTAGAAACGTCTTAAAATTCCTCTTTAAAAAAAGTGATGTAACAAAATGTCCCAAAAACCTCGCATATAGTACAATATTGTTTCAAACCTTTTGAATGATTTAAAGTTGTAAAAAGGAAAGAATAATAATCGCGCACGTAACGCGCGTGTTGGTTCGCTAGTTTGATACACAATCAGTGAGTCAAAACTCAAAAATTTCGATTTCTAGAGAATTTCGAGCACGGGGTTGAATCACCCGGTGACTGGCTGACGACCCGAGCGGGTGGGGTTGGGGCAATCGTTACTCCCGTCTGGTGGCTCGTCTACCGACCCTCCCCAACGAAACCACCCCCTGAGAAGTGTCTAGGAACGCTTTCCCGAATGAACTCCATTCGTGGACGAACCAATAGGTGAATAGACTGGGAAATATCTGATATCGCTCTTACTCACACACCTCTCGAGTTCTATTAAATGCATCGTGGAAACCTCCTCAGCTCTTTTGTTGGCACTTCTCACGTCCGAAGACAATATCGTCTGAATTTCCGCATTCATTTCATTTACAGTACATTCCACAATCCATAATCAATATTTTCAAATAAAAAAAAAGTTTCCGCTCCTATCTCAAACGGGGAATTCTCTTGCGGCGGAACTTTCTGACACGCTGCACTCCTGCCCGTTTATCACAATTTTACCCTGGCGTGAAATGGGTTAGGGATATCCTACACGTGGGTTAAAGCGAACAAGGAATCAAAGGCTAAAGAAAATCCACGATTGCAACTTAGGAGCAGTTTAAATTCGAATCAATGTGAAAATATTACAGAATCTAGAACATCTAAAACTTCCACAGCTGCAGGTTCAAAGCTTTCAAATTTGGGCTAAGTTTCAATACTGCAAGTAAAGTTTTTTTTTTAAAGTAGAAAATTTGAGTTTAAAATTTGAATAACTAGGTGCACTTTTTTAAAACTGGGAAAAAGTCTGGAATTCCAAAAGAAAGAATTTTTACTGAACTGAAGCAAGTTACAATTTTTTTATTAATAAAGACAAATGTCCACATTATTTAAAAAAATAATTTTTACTTTTTAATGAAAAAAGAAGTTCTAGAAGGAACATTATTAGGTAATGCAACCTGTTCAAAACTATATCCGAGTAACCGACCCCCACCCAACCCCTTGAGCCCCTAAACACCACTTGACAACCTCCACTTTAAGGAGGAATCCAGACTTCTCCCCACCACGACTTTCAACCCCATTTCTAGGCTCCCAACGAATGCTACTTGTTTCCCCCACTCGGTTTTAAGCCCCTTCTCTCTCTTCAATGAAATCCACGGATCCACCCCCGCAACAGGAGAGGACAACCACCCCTCAATTACATCTACTATACGACCGAAAAACATTTCTCTTATCCCCTATTTTTTTTCTGAGTTTCTCATGAATCGAGGATGGGTGTGTGTGTATGTGATTGTGAGTAAAGGGGACTTTTCAAAAGCAACACAGAATCAAAAGCCAGACATCGCTTTTGATTGTATTGTGGGCGTGAGGAAAAGTGAATAAAGTTGCCCTTGTGCTGGGGAATTTATTATTAGGGAATTAGTTTCGACGTTTAAAATATTTGAATAGTCGAGGTTTTTCAGTTGAAGATTAACATATTTAAACATAAGATTTTCAAAAATGATCACAAGCATTAAATATTGACAAATCTAAAATGACAGTTTTTTTTATGCAAGAAACTAATTTTATTCCACTTCGAGGTTTGATTAAAGATTCAAAACGAGTAGTACAAGGAGCTCAAGAATGAAATTATTAATGAATCATCCCCTCGATAAATCTACCTGAGTCAGCTCCAACCCTGCAACTGGTTGAGGATTCGTCGCGCATTTTTAGAATTTGAAACATTCTAGAAAGCCTAATAACATGAAAACGTGTCAGGGTCGGCAGATATAAACCGTTTTAAAAATAATTTTACTGTCAGCACTTTAAGACTCCCTATAAACTATATTTCTACAAAATAAACGAAGAATAGATAACAATAAAAAATTCAATTGAATTCTCCTGAATCTGTTACATAGAGCATGAAGAAATTCAAAGGAAAAATTTAATTTATGACTTCAGCTATTCTTCACTAAAAGCTGCTTTTGTCGTAACAAAAATCTTTAGAATAGTTCTAGAGGGTACGTCACGTATGTTTCGTTGAAGAAAAACGATACCCATTATGACCTCATTACGGTGGCAGAACTTTCGAAATGCAGGAAAAGACCCTTTTGTTCCTGTTTTGCTTATGAAAGAAAAATGACCCCCTGAATTTGATTACAGACTTTCACGATCTGCTCAATTAGATTAAATTATTACACACAATTTTAAGTCAAATAAAGAAGAAAGAAGAATATTAAAGAAGAATAGAATATATTTCCTACCTTTAGGAAATAAATATGTACTATACTTCACTTTTTCATCTTTTAAAGATATGAAATATGTTAAATAAAAAATTATTTCTGTGAAATATTATTGATATAGTTGGCATCAAAAAAGGTTCACAAGTCCTTATTCGTAATTCAGAGAATAAACTTGTGCATCCAATTATTTGCGAACAATAAAAAAATGCTCGGCTGTCTCAATTGCGATAATGAAAAACCGTTCACTAACGTATTGATATTAAGTCCTATAAATACATGACTGATAACGTCTGGTTAAACTGTTTCTGGTGTATTATTCGTTGTACATATTCAAAAACAATGTCTCTGTTTGCAAATCCTCGTTTTAAACAAATAAAAAAAACAATTGAAATAAGCGAGAAAAAGTTTTTGTTAAATGAATGCACTTCCGCAATCTGTTTTGATTTTTACTAATCAAAGTTACTAATTTATAGTAAACGGCTTCGCACTATATGCATTTGTAAGAAACTATGTACTATTAATTAGTAAGATTTAATTAATTTAGATGAAAAGAGAAAGAACTCAGGATACGTGTTTTCTTTGAAACGGGTGTCGAAAAATGTAAGAAGTTCTTGGATTAGTGATGAAAATTCAAAAGAAGGACGATTTGCTGGAACATCGTTCTTCGAGTAAATCGATAACGGGAACCCCGCGATAGAGTCTCGTGGCCCGCAGACAGGGCCACAACACACTAGTGCCCCAGGGAACATTAAAAGAAGCACCTCTATCCGATTCTGGTAGCCATTGTGCATTTTTATCCTGGATTTTCAGCATTTATTTTCCTTTACTATACCGGTTCGTTAACTGGCACAATGCTGTGACGACGGTGGAGAGAAAAGAAGAGTGTCCTCCCTCCACGTTACACGAGGCCGAAAACCGCTTCCATAACTCCAGACTAAACAGGATCGTATTTACTATTCTCGAAACCCGGTGTCCGGAGTTTAAAGACCACATCCTCAGTTCAAAATATAAAGAAATGTTAAGATTAAGTTATCAGAATGAAGAGTGTTATTGAAAACTGACTCCGTCTGTATATAAAAGTTTCTGATTAGATTTTAGATAATCGAAATTAAACCTATGCAATTGAACAGCCGCACAGTAGAACGGGATATAAAATTTATTGGCCTGAGCGCAACGACTTCTCACCTATTTACAAATTTTTTTTTAACTTTAATTTTTGTAAATTTAATTCAAGTAATTCTTCTGCTTACATAATATCAAAAAATATTTGTAAATTTTTAATTTTTACATTGACAGGATCCGTTTGCGCTCGGGCCAA
>JAUEJJ010000047.1:9128901-9140186 GCA_032164275.1 Synergus coniferae | reverse complement strand
TCTTTCTATCTCCTTGTCTCTTTCTATCTCCTTGTCAATCAAAATTCGCTCCAACCTCTTTTAATCCTCACATCTTTATTCCTTCCTATCTCTCGCCTATCTCTCGCCTATCTTCCTATCCCTCAAGAAAATAAAATGCAGATCCTGAGACCCTTACCCAGTGGTCGCTGTGGTAGGAGCGTACCATCCGGGTTGCCGACGGGGTTGCGTTGGATTTCCACCATGTTGGGGAGTCCGAGGAATGTCGCTACCTCTAGCGAAAACTGGGGTTTCCGGAAGGGAGCAGGACGTTTGCATCCCAGAGCTCGTTGCCACGTTCCCAATTACTCCTCCACCACTTCCGCTCGATGAACAAGCTTCCGTCGAAGGGGAGTGCCTCTTGGTAAAAGGTCTTCTTCGCGATGGACCTGGCAAATCCGTTGGTAAAGTTCTTCTCTCCACAGGAACCTGAAATACAGAATTCACTAATAAAATATTCGATAAATACTGGTGAAGAGATAAATAAGAATTCTCTAATTCTAAAAATTATAATAAACGCCAATAAAAATTCTAGAGGATGATATCTGCAGTGACGATAACTCAGAATTCCTTAAAGGAACCAAAAACAAAATTCTGCACTTCCTATCTTCTTACACTTCTTATCCTGGCTTTACGAATCTGGAGTAATAATTTCAGACCAGTGCCAGAAATGGTTTGTATTCTCCTATCTAGTTTAGCTCTGCTTTCAACGAAATTGCGTTGAGTCCTGTAGACTCTAGAAAAAAGGAAGTTGGACGATAAAGGTGGGAAGCGCTCTTGGTCCACGAAGCGGATAATTATTGCGTCATAAATCATTATTATCACATTGGAACGACTCCCATTTTATCTTGCTGTAACTGTTATTGCGCTAGTTGCTGTACCGAAGTGTCTGACTTGGAATCGGCTGTTGTAATTAAAAAACAAGGACGAGTTGAACTTTTTTCAGGAAAACAAAGAACTGCTACAAATATATTGCGGATGACTGTATCTCTCTTAAGTGCAAGAACAAATCTGCGATCTTTTATTCTAGAAGAGAAAAATATTTTCCAGAAAGTTTAAGACACATTCTAGAACCATTTAACATTCAAAATTAGTAGTATACATATTTGGAAAAATCTAATCTAGAAGTACACAGATCGTTTTGTAATAAGATTACAAAGATCTAATAAGATTTATATATAAAAGAAGAGAAAGATGTCGTGTCATTTGCACTCGACATTTCAATGATAATGCGTTATTGGTCGGGACCGTTCTGGAATTAAACTAGACGTCAGATGAATCTGGAATAGCGACTGGTTTTCTTATCAGGAATATTGCGAAAAAGCTTCAATATTCCTAATGAAAACTCTATGCCCCTTTCATCGACCTCTCCCTTTTTCCACACACTTTTTTCTATTTTTATTCTTTTTACTTCCTTTATTCAGTTCTTTTTCAAGTACGTCTCCCGACCTGTCTTTTTATCCGCAGGACCGGTTAAAACTTTTCCTAGCGCGTTGGAGAAATAGCCTCAAAAAAAGTTTACAAGAAAGAACGAAATATTATGCGGCTCCACTGACAAATTGAACCGTCGGTGCGACGCCGCGATGATTTCTGATTTTCAGAGATGAAGGTTCATTTCTTATACGACTCTGACTTCTGTTTATCATTATGACAATCTTAAATGATACTATCCCTTTTTCCAAGAAGGAATCTTTGTTCTTGAAAACTTTTAATTAAAGGCTTCCAATATTCTTTATTCTACTCTCTGAAAAATTATGTTTTCCAGCTTAATAAAAAATCTCATTTTAAGGTTCTAAAAAAAAATACTTCGAGCTTAGAAGTTAAGATGAGGTTCAAACTGCTGCAGATGGTCATAAAGTCACCTTCACTTATAAAACTTGGCTGTCCAACACCTTAAACTCACTCTAGTAAGAAAGACCAGCAATATGACATCCGGGAAACGGATTCTTCTTGATGGGCGAATCTTACTTTACTTCAGAAAGAACCAACTAAGCTTTTATATCTCATGAACTTCGTCGAAGCGACAGAGTTTCAAGTCTCTCTTGTACCGTAGCCTTTCTGCGACATTTACGCGGATATTCTCGTATTGTAAGTTCTTCTCGAATTGCTTTGCCCAGTTTGAGTTTTCCAGATCGTAAATAAAGTACGACGTTGGCGATTCAAGGAAAATTACCAGGCATACTTCAAATCGTCGAAATACTAGAAAGGTATCAAACTTTAAAGTTTGTCCTTTATGCGGATCCAAAAACCTTTCTTTTAGGAGGGAGAAAGAAAAAAAAGGAAGATGCCTCTCGCATTGAGAAGTTTATTTTTCAAGAACCAGAAACGTAATCGATTGACATGGCAATTCCATGAGTGAAGGATGAGGGGGATAAAAATGGAGAAAATCAATCACCGGTGGATCGCATCAAGAATTATTAAGAGGACCACTTCCGGACGACGGAAATTGCGTCAAAAGATCTCAAGTGAAAACGGAGGGATCTCCAAATTAAATTATAAAACCAGAATAAAACGTTCTAAATTTTCGAAAAAAAAGTAAAAATAAAAAGCTTTAACATAAATAAATATAAAATAATTCAAGTTTTTAAGTGACAAAAGCTTTTCTTATGAACGAGCCAGCTGTGTAAATTTTTCTTTGATACCCTTTTTGATAAAATGATAATAATTTCTTGAATATTTCAAAATATGGTTCAATGTGGGTAATCGAGTTGGATTTGAAAGCAGATTTCAGAGAATAAGCCGGTACTCTCTTCATCTTTTACTGTCAGCTCCAAAGTCTCAGATAAAGAAGAAGCAGTGAATATCTTCGGTCTCTGGTAAAATGGAAACTCTGCAGAGATGCAGGAAAAAGTAACGCGACTAAAAAGCGTCGGTTGCGAAGCAAACATCCATCCTCCGAAAACGAAAGAAAAGAGAAGAAAGTAAATACCTACGTCGCGTGTCTACGTATCTTTCTCTTCATCTCTGAACTTCCATTGTCTCTTTTTGCAAAGGCAAGAGCTGTTGTATCATCATGCATTGTAGCGTGTTACTTGTAGGATGTGTGTAGTTTGTAGCATATTGTTTCAAAAGACAAGGTTCGCAAGGGTTGTATAAAGGGGGCGGATAAAGGTCCAGAGGACCTTTCTTTCCAGAGGTCCAATAAATAAAATATACCACTCGGCTACGCACTTATGTATTCTCTTCACGAAGACCGGAAGATGATCCTAATTCAAACGACGTCGTCACCTTCGAACCAAAACTGTTCTAGAATTTTTTATTTTATTCCGAGATGGTCATATATTTTGGAAAAAAATATATTTAGTGGGGTAAAATTGACAAACAATTGTTCATAAGAAGAAAAAAAAGGTTTTTATAAACAGTAAAATGGACCTATTAAAATAAAAAAAAAATCTAATTTCGGTTCTCTGTGAGACGATATTTCAAATGACAAATTTTAATCCGATTTTTCTCTGGATATAGATCCCATTTCCGGAATCGAAAGGATTTCATTAGTTTGCGAGATAAGTCTCATAAGTGGCATTATCAAAAATTGGAAAATCTATTTCCTTTGTCGAATTATAAAATACAAAATCCTCTTATTATTAGTTTTAATAGAGATTTAATAATGTAGTGATAATATCAGAATTCTACACAAATTTCCGATTTCAAGAATTTATATGAACTTAATACTATACACGTATTATAATGCTTAGAATTATTTCTTGAACGTCAAGGTCATCAATAATTAAAATCAGACTTCAGTTAAGCATAAAATAGCTCAAAATTAAAATTCTTAAATATATCTAAATTTAATAAATGTTAATAAGCTATATAATTAAAAATAACAAAAAAAAAAAGATTACTAATTCTCACCTCTCGTCTCGAATTACTGGCAGTGGGTGTTCGCCGGCTTCTAGAATATCCGGCGTCCATGGACCTTGTGTTTAGAGAATTTTGGTGATCCCTGGATTCGGAATTAAGGCCACGATGAGGAGGTACTCGCGGTCTGTATTCAACCGTTCGATTACTGTGAGTTTTGGATTTCGTTGAGATCACAGCACTGTTGCCGACGTCAGAACTTTCCTCGTCAGCTTCTTCAACTGGCGAAGGTGGCAGAGGTGGGAATTCGAGAACCTCGACGCTAACCTGTGAAATAACAAAATAATGTACCCCGTGTCAATCAAGTATACTACTTTCTTTGAAAAGCAATTTTCAAAACGGAAATTGCTAGTCAACGAAGTAAGACATCTTTCAGTGAATTTCCAAAGGTTACTTTTCTCTACAATTAAAATAATAACTTAAATTAATTAATAAATTAATAAAATAAGTCTAGTATAATATCTTCTGGTAAATTAGTTTTGAATTTATAGTAATTAAAAATTATGAGAGTCGGTATCAATATCAGCAAGAAATGCCAGGTACAATATCGATTTTGAGAAAGTAATTGTTAGGGAATCGTTCAGCGAGCGTTTATGTAATGGGCATTGTAAAAGGGATGCCAGGTGGAGAACATGCTCCAGACGAATAATCGTCATTTCCAGAATAATCTACTACAGAAGTTTCCAAGGATGATTTCAAGTATGTATTTCGTAAACTCGTAAACAATTATATTTTAGAGCTTTTAATTAACGTGAAAACTCTCTTAATTAATGTGAGAATAATTTTAAGAAAAGACAATATCTGAGCTTCTGAGCTTTTTTTCAGGTTAAAACCTATTCGTATTGAACAAAATATTTTAATGCTTTCTAAAATATATTTTTACTCTAAAAGCAAAAATTTCCTACCTGGAAGTCAGGATTTTTCGAATCTTCGAGAATGGCATCGATAACATTCTCGATCTGTTTCTGATCGTTTTTATTATGGTTCTCGATTCCATTTTGTCTAGGTCTCCTACCAGAAGAATAAACATCGTTTCCGTTTATTTTTTTCCGCTCGAAATCGATTTCAGAGCTGGACGTCTTCGAGTTCTCAGAATCAGAACTATGTTGTTTTTTAGGACGATTATCAAAAGGATTTTCCGGAATTCTCTTATCTGAATCGTTCTCATAACTGTTTCTCTTCGAACTGGACCTAGCATCTCCATTCCTCCATCTCTTGCTATCAATGTAAGATTCGCTGTTCTTTACGCTCTCAATTTCCTTAATCGCGTCGCTGACTTTCTCCAACTGTCGGCGATTCTCGTTGAGGGCCTTCTTCACAATCTGATCCTCGATAAGAAGATTTAGAGGTATCTTCGAGTCAAAACGACGCTCGTTAGACGATTTTCTAGGCGGGATGTTCTCGAGGAAGAGGTTGACGGCGATTTTAGCGTCCAAACTTTTGGAGATGGACATTGAGATAGGGCCACCGTTGCACTCTTTTCCTCTTTCTGGGAAAGCACCAGCGTCCACATCATCAAGAGGCAAACGAGAAGAATGTTCGTTCGAAATTTTATGCCCCTTTTCCTTGTCGGATAGGTCGGAATTTTCTTCTTCCTCAACGGTGATTTCGAGTTGGCTTCTGCTTCCTGTCTCGTTGTTTATGGCCGGAAGGGAAACTACGCGGACTAAATCCGGTGGCACTGGTGGTGTGAAATCGGATGGCGGGTCGTCGAGATCCTCGAGTCTATTCTCTTTTAGGAGACTCTTAATGTTGTCGAAGGTACTGGAATAGCGCTTTGTTTCTGAAAGGCGATTCTCATCCTGATCGTCGAATGGCAGGATCTTCGTTCTTGTTGGAGATTTGGGCAAATTCTTTCGCTCCTTCTTTCGACCCTTTCGAATGACGTAGGTTCCGTTTTTCGAGAGATCCTGAGGCCGTATTTGATCGAGATCAGTCGCTGAAGAATCGGAATAGGGAGAGATCAGGTCATCGTCTGTTGTGGAAACCCGCGGGTCTTGCCAGTCATCAAAATCTCGAAGTTTGGATGCTGAGCCAACACCTGAAAATTATTATTCAAGTTTATAAAGTACATTTAAAATTCAAATACGAACACAATAGATGTATTTGCGAATAAAATTATCAACTTAGCAAAGTTAGAAACCAGTATTTACTCACTAGACATGTCACTGCTTTTTCGTCGTCTCCTGCCCACAACTTTAGTGCTTCCCGGCGCATAAAGGGGATCCTCTTCCAACGACACTTCCCAAGCAATTGAATGTCTTTTGCTAATTGCAGGCGGTGGTGGAAGTAACTCCTCAAGCGAGTCGTCCGAGAAGTGTTCTTCCTCTGACTGGGTCCTAAAATCAGTCGAGTTTCTCGTTGAAAAGTCAGAGTTTCTCGTCGAGAACCTGTCAGAGTATCTTTCTTCCGAGCACCTATCGGACGTCTGAGTAGAAAACCTCTCGGCCGATTCGGCTCGTGGTAGAGAGAAAGAAACAAAATCTAAATTTCTGATGTTGAAAGGATCTGAGTTGGTAATATCCATATCGTCAATGTCGTGATCATTTGAACTAGCACTGGCAACCGCTATCGAAAAGTCTGAGTGGAACCTCTCATTAGAGGTGGAATTTGCTCTGGAGAAATCTGAGGAGTCGCAATTTGCTCTCATGGAGAACCTTTCAACACTAACGGAACTAGAACGAGGAATAGAAGATCGTTCAGACTCCGAGTTCCTGGAGAAACGACCTTCACTTGAGTCCGAGTTATTCCTTCTTCTGGAAGATGACGAATCTGAGCCGTTATGGTTCATTAGGAGCCTGTCCTCGACACTACTGGATTTCATTATTTCATTTTGTCTTTGTTTGCGAAGGTGGGTTGATCTGTCTTTCTCGGGACTCGGGTACTTCCGGTCGAGACCTTCTTCCGAAGAACGCCGCCGGACCTCTCGGTGTTTTTCAATCGCCTTAGGATTCGTCCTCGGGGGAATCCAGTTGAAGGAAACTTTACCGTTGTAAGGGAGACTAGCAAACTTGCTTGGAGGACTTGGAGGATCCACCAGTCGAAATGGTTCCACACTACCGTTCTCCCACCCATATGGACGTTGATGTCGAGTTTTTGGCTAAAAAAAGACAAATTACATTAAAAATCTAATTAGTTGATAGCTCTTAAATTTATTTTAATAAAAATAACAAATTTTAAATTTATTTTATAACAAGTCTGCCAATTTCGAAGCCCAAACAAAGCCTCCCTACCATTAAAAAAATGTTTAAACGGTTCCCTTATCATGGAGATTGAAAGATGGAGAAATAAAATACGCTCAGAATCTCGACGCTTAAAAAGCACAACGCTTCAAGCTCGATTTCTCCAGCCTCACTTGAATTTTCCCCGATAAAGCGAACGTCTGCCAATCACTTTTCAGAATGCGAGCTTGATTCGTCGGATAACTTAGGCGTCGGAGATATCGTAAAAGACATTTAAATTCTTGATAAATTCTTATCGGAATCGTATAAAGTTGGTTTTGGATCCATTTTAAACTAGACAAACGACCATTCAATTACTTTTCCGCACGAATAAATCGTAATCTAATAATTATGAAAAAGTCTAAAAAGTCTCAGCCATAAGTTTCGAAGACTCTAAAGCCCCTTGGAAAAAAAGCTGGGTGGTAATTTTCAAGGTTACGAGCGCAGGTTTCCGACATTAACCAAGTTAAGTCGAACGTAGGACGTAGGTGCTAGAGTGGAGCGCCAGTTAAACGAGCGAAGACTTAAGACTCTAAAAGTACGAGCGCAAATCGAAGAAGAGAGTAAGTACACTTACTAGGGTGGTTTGTGTGGTTACAGCATGACCGTGACGCTTACATTCTTCCAACGCTGCTATCCATTGCTGTCGACCACTTCGTCGACCAGACGGTTGAGTACTTCTCTTTGACGAGTTTCCTGGAGAAACCCTATAAAAATAAAAATAAACATGGTTATAGTCGGATTAGTAGCACACTCTGAATTATAGAATACTAGCAGAAATTTACTCGCCTTTGCGTAGAATTTTAAGAGATTTTAATTAACTTTAAGGAATTTTAATTAATTTTAAGAGATTTAAAATGTTAAAATTTGAAAAAAAAATTCACAAGCACTTTCAAAATATCTTAAAAAATATCCTCAAGCTAGCCGAGATTAAATAGTCTTATAAAATAAATTCTTAGATGTGAGAGTACATATTGAGAAGAAGATTAATTTTTTCTAGTGAAGTGAATCGGAAAATGAATAAAACTGGGAAGCTGCTTGCTATAATAACTCGCAAGTCAACCTGAAAACTTGAAAAGGTGGAGGCGACGGCCAATTTAAATAAATGTAGGTCAGGGCAGCATCTGTTCGATCTGGAGCTCCATTCGCAAAACTTCCATTATCGACTACCGATCTCGATCGATCGGTTGTAATCAGTCTTAAGAGGACCTGAGAATCTCAGAAGTCGAAGTTAAATCACATTTTATACTTCTCTCTAGAAAAGCGACGAAGAAGGAGCCTCTTTAGGGAGTATCCGATTCGTCCTCCGGGTACACAATCAAATAGAACGAATTTCACGCCTGCTGAGAAAAGACTTCTTTCGTTTCAAGTGCTCCACTCACAAAGAATAGATCTATATATTCCAAAATGCCACTGTTGAGGCCCTTCCAGCTCACAATGATAAAAAGGCGAATCAAAAAATTCGAGCATCGATCTAGGTGGAAGTACACTTTGTTATCTTGTTGGAAGAATTTCAAATCGGCCTCGGAATTGACAAGTTGGAGACAATAAAAAATTGAATGCATCTTAAAATTGGATACTTTCCAAATTTCAACTAATAAATAATGTAATGGAATATATCTCAACTTTTTTGTTACTTTCCATATCGGATAAAAAACAAAATTGGTTATCTGACTCACTGGTAAAGTCGGAAAGTAATTTGTGAGATAGGTGGGCATTAAATTATCCGATTCCAATAGCTATCAAATAGCATCGGTTGCTTATTATGAACAATCAAACTTTCTCCGAGCCATACCGCCTCTTCCATCGAATTTCCTTCAGGTTTTCACTCTCTCTACTTTTACCCCCTTCAGATTGAGAAAGAAAACGGAAATCAATCGTCTGGGAGGTCCGATAACGATAACAGATTTATTCTCAATCCTTCTCATTCTTCTTCCAATCCTTTTTCGTAAGATGTAAATACAAAGAGCTTTTAAATTTTTCAAGGTCAGTACCTTCAATTTAAATTTTACTAAACTCTAACGGCAATAGAAAAATCCTAGGTATGCCTATAGTCGGAAAAAATTATTTTTCTCTTTCCACATCTGAGAAATCATTTTTAATTGGTAATGGAAAATCAAATATGTACCTACAAACTCATTTTTGACCCCAAAATATAAAAATCTCCCTTCTTTAATTAAATCTAATTCAAATTTGGTGGTGAAGTTCATTATGAAATATGCATAATCGCCTCGCATAAATTTGTGAGAAATCTTATCTCTCTGATCCTTCAATATTTGGCCCCGAGGATTGAGATATGATTTTTTTATTCGTCCTTCCTTTGGGAAGTCGTTGAATCCTTCATCGCTTTCACTCTCAAAGCGCCTTTGCAAGCAAGTCTCCCATCAGTTACTGCTCTCCCTCCCATTCTATTCATCCGTCTGGAAAAAGTCGTTGGAGAAGACTCGTAAACCAAATCATCGACGTAAATGTCGAACTCACTCCAAGGTTCGAAAATCTCGTTAAAGATCGGAATTAGACGTGTTTATGCAACAGGGTAAAAATAAGCTTTCTCATTTTAATACCGCATCCAAGATAGGTATTTAATGGCACGTAAAGTTGGAAAAGATTAATCAAAAATGTAAATAACCATGGATTATTTAATAGAAGTTTTCTACAGGTAATAATTTTTTTTTTATTTTGCAAAACAAGTCAGTAAACTTGCAAAAGATTTTGGAAACGAGTCAGTAGACTCTTAATATTTTTGCGTTTAATGAAGCTTTTCATTTTAATAACCACTTGAGATTTATATTATAATACCTTTTGACGATTTTCATAATGGTATTTTAATATGCGCTCTCTATTTTAATGAGAGTAGATTAAAATTGTATTATATGAAACTAGCAGGAAAGTTGAAGAACCTTGTACGTATCATTATGAGAAGAGGATGATTTAGCATCTTGACCTTTATTGGATTTTATTATTTTAATATTTACCATTCTTAATGATACAAAATTAAAAATTAAAATAAAAAAATTCAACGCTTGTCTCAAAATGTAACTTTTTATCTATATGTCATAAAATTTTGCCATATTTTTAGACACAATATTCCACTTAAAGCTTTATAGCCTTATATTTTTACTATTGAATTAGTAATTTCTCCACTTTCTACGGAATTAAATAGTAAGTCATCCATTACTAAAGATGTTATTCGAACATCAGTAATGTTAGTAAGAAACTACTATTAATTAATAAAATTTAACTAATTCAGATTGAAATAGCAGGGATTTGGTTAAAAATTAGCGAATCTACTTACATGGGGAGTAGAGTGGAGATAATGCGTTCAGCTTCTTCCGGTGGCGGAGGAAACTCCGGGGCGGTAACTCCTGCCGAATCCTGTGGTTCAGGACAGTCTGGAACCGGACGTAGTGCTACCAAAGCCATCTTTGCTTTCCGTCCATTCATACTCATGTATCCGTCGTCCTCTGACTGATGCCCTGAAATAAATCAATTTCCAATAAATAAATTTGCTAAATTATTTTCTATTAATTCATTAATCAATATACTCGAACTATGGTAGGAAGGTATCACATCTCCTAATTTTTATTTCATTTTTTATTAAATTTGTTGCTATCCTCACTCATCTGTCCAACTTCAATAAATAAATTGAATCCAACCTCGAGTTCAACTTTCGTAGTTAAACTTCATGTTCAACACTAGACAAACAAAAGCAAAAAAAAAAACAAGAAATAAAAAAGTTTTGAAAAAGTTTGGGGAAATTAAGGAGGAAAGAACAAATTGCGCGAAGTTTCGTTTATTCGAGGTTCGGATGTGCGCACCCGGATTTTTATTCGATTTTCTCGTAAAATTTCTACTCCTTCTTCAAGTACTTCTTCAACGGAAGTAGTCATCCGAAAGAAGGACACAGAAAGCGGTGAAGAAATTTTATTCGTCTCGCCAAGACGAACGAACGCCCTCAGCGATTTCTTTCATTCACTGCATCTCTTTTACTTTACTAGTGCAGTTGAAGCATTAAAGGAACAAAGGTTACTTCCCTAGTTTTTAATTGGTGTGTTTTTCATTTAAGGTGAGTGTCTTTTTGAGTCTAGGAAATGGAAGTTGTAAAAGAATTTGCATCTTTCAATTTCCTAGATGAAAATTTATACTGCCGAAAAAGTAATTGAAGCTTTAGAGAATATTTTAAAC
>JAUEJJ010000047.1:9102213-9119158 GCA_032164275.1 Synergus coniferae | reverse complement strand
ATGTTGTATTCTGTAATTATTTTTGATAAATTGAGGCATAATTTGGAATGCAAAATCTAGCAGTAATTAATTTACTAATCAACCTAAATACGGCTCAAAATTTGTGAATATGTATGTAAAAACTCGTTTCACTTCTCTTGTTGTTCTCAGCACTAGAGGATTTTAAAAGTCGGAAATTAAAATTGCATAAATTAAAATTTGCAGATAGATTACATTTAATCATGTATGCTAACGAGAAAAGCAAGCGCGATTTGTAGCGAGTTACACTTTATAAATAACGGTGACAAGGTTCACGTTCATTAGGGAAAATGTACATAAATTTATTTTTTAAAAATAACTCGACTCTGAAGCTTTCAAAGCTTCCTCGTAATGATTAATACGATCTTTATGCAAATGCCACTAAAATTTACATCTCCAGGTCATACGTCGTTTTATCTACGCAGAACCAACAACGCGTTGGAAGTAATTAAAACACTAGCCAAATGAATCCTTTAAGATCCTTTTTATGAGTTGGTTTCTTTTAATCTCTTGATATTTTCTACTCAAGATATTACTAGACTAGCTTCTCCCTTGCAAAAAACATACCCATTACTTTTTTATTACTTTACATATATTTTAAGTAAACTTTTTTTCCCATGTTCAAACTTCAAAATGGAAGGGTCACGCCTTCTCTCCAAATTTTTTACGTATTAAAGATTTTTTCTTCAACAGAATCAATTATTTAATCAAGTTTACACAGAATCAGAACCTAACGAAATTTCAGAAATTTGTTCAGAGATAACGAGGTTGATTGTGCTAATAAAGCAAATCAAATTCGAAATCAACGCCCTACGATTATTGAGGGCACTGTTAACTACGGAGTCTATTAAATTTCTAGAGGCTATGGATGCATCGTGTCAGTGATGAATCTAGTTCAGTCGGTTCACCATGGTACTCCATTTAGATGGGTCTCTACATCTCTTATCATTAGCATTGTTTACCTATGATGGCTCACGCCCTTCTTAATCAGATCCTCTTCGTCACCGAAATGGGAGGCCCCTGTCGCCCATTCTGACTGCTTGCTTAGTTACATTACTGCCATTCCGTTATCATATAGTTAGTGCTTCCGCTTTTCTCGACCTCTGTAATCTCTTACCCCTTCACTTTTCACTTCTCCCTGCCTCAACCCCCCTGGTCTAACCCAACCCGATTCAATTCCCGATTCAGTTTCCACGTCCCATCGGGCGTACGCCGCGAATCTAACGAACTGTTCCTATTTATATCAAGAAGAGACCCATTGAAAATGGCCAGATTATTCATGCCCGCTGAATCGAAAGAGGATTCATTGTACTTTAACTTTTAAAGTGGAGTGAGGAGGAAGTCTGTCTTACTTTTGGCTGTGGTAGAAGACTTCACTCCAGAAAACATTGAAGAATGGAAAATTTTCTTCAAGTTTTTATAGCTGGAATTGGACTTTTATTTCAGATGAATGAATCTGTTACTTTGGGTAAACAAACAGTCTGAAGTAGATCTTATTCAAATTTATAAGCAATGAATAAGTTTTATAGAAGAATGAGGATCTCTACATTGCAAATCAGAAAATTTTTTCCCCTTAAGGGTGTTTTTAAATTAAGAATATATATGCGATGGAAATATATGCTCCGCTATTCCATACAAGAGACTCGACAACTTTGTAAACGACAAAAGTCTCCTTATTAACTTTTAATTTGTTATTTCATTAAAAAGTTATACCTTAATGAAAATGGGATGTTTTCTTAAGAAAGTGATAGCCTTAATCTCGCTAATTAAAGAATTTACGATATTTTAAAGACTGTTGGACTTGTTTTAATACTTTCCCTGGAATTTTAAGTACTTGTTACTTCTTACCACAACCTAGACGATAGTTAAGTACAACGTTCATAGGAACTTACCTGAAACAAACAAAAAAACAATTTTGTTAAAAAAGTTGCCAAACAAAACAATTATTTGCAATGTACATATAATAATAATTTATAAATTAATAAAATTCTTTCTACCCTTTGAAATTGAATGCGAAAAAAAAGTTACAAATATCCCAGAGATGAAAATACCTAAGCGCGAGATTCTTTCATCAGTCTGTAATTTTGGATATCTTGGGATTAAAGTTGAGCGTCGACAATACTTCGTCGGTGAAAATTGAAAAAAGTACACAAACCATTAATGAAAAAAGTTCTCAAGAAGTTTGCGGTTAAAAAAAAAGGTCCGGAGATGAATTTTATTCCACGTCCTTTTTCAATCTTCTGATAGTAAGAGTAAGAGGCCGATACCTGTTGCAACGAGTTTCGTCTTTTGCTTTAAGCTTTAATATTTCGAAGAGATAAGAGAGAACTGATTTAACTAATTAAAGAGATGAAGATATATAACCGCGTTGGTTCATCCTGAGATCTGATTCTCGTTTACAGGATATTTAATTATTTACTGTCTACTCTGGTCGTTAAATTTTTTTTACATCCTAACTTTAATTAAGGAATTAATTTAATTATAGAAGAAAATTTAAAATAAAAAAGTTTAACGATCAAATCGTAAAACATACCTCATCTTTTGAGGGATCTCAAATTTTAATAAAGATTTTTTGTTTAGAACTACAAATTTATTTTTAGAATAAATAATTTTTTTACATTACCGTACATAAAATATAAACAATGAATGAATCTGAAGTTTCAAACGTTTACGTAAACATTTGAAACAAAATAGTTTCTCGTGCTTTCTACACAAAAATGATTTTTCGTTTACGTAAACCTTTGAAACTTCAGATTCATAACAATGAAGGGAGATCGCACAATATTATTGGGCAGCCAGCACAGCGACCCTTTCTACTGAAACCGTCTGACCCGGCCCGGGTAACTACTACTTGCGTCTGGCTCTTTATGACCGTTACCACTACTTTCAGTCTTGCCTATCATAAAAAAGAGATTACCATTATATCGAAAATATGCTCTGGCAATCTCGAAATCTGAAGCAATCAAAGTGCAATTAAAGCAATTTTAACACATTTCAAGTAATTTTAAGGAATTTCAAAATAATGTAGAAGAATTTCACGAGACTTTAAATCGAAAAAGTGTGGCAGAATAAAACATCAATCTATAAAAGCGAAAAAACGAGATTTGAATACACTGTATAAAAAGTTGTCAATATTTACATATAGGAGCCGCATTTGAAGCAACTCTCTTTTATATCATTTGCCTTTCCAAACATCCAAACGCATTCAATCTTGTGACAATCAAGCGTTCTTTTTTGGTCGTAGTTTGGAGCGCGATCCAAGTTCAATAATAATGGCGCATTGAAAATAGAGCGTTGTACTTCGAACCGCTGGCAATTCACGATATTTTATTGATCCCTTTACGTCTTTTCCAACTATACACCAATTTCGTATTACGCGCTGATAAATCAGTACATAAAGTTCCGAAGCTTTAAAGGAAAAAAAAGAAATAAGCATTTCTGGTATACAAAGTGCTCTTTTCGTGTTTAGAAAAGTGATTGTTGACTCCAACGTTTAAATAAAAAAATAGCTTTTGAAGTACATACTCGAACTTAGAACTTTTATCTTTCCAACGAATTGTAAGCTTTTACTATTTCAAATATCCATTTGTTCCAAGATGAAAGTTCAAATACTTTTAAGCTAAAATGTTTTCAAATCAAAAACAAGAATTAATTTCTATTTGCCTGTGCAAATTCTTTCGTTGATGCAAACGTGGTAAATTTAACACTAATTTCAGTGGGCGAGTAAAAAGATAATAAACACGAAAATGAGACAGGAACAGGAAGTTTCACGAATTTAAACTCTTCTAGAAATACACTAGGACGCGAGCTGGGGCATTATGGCCACTCGAAAGCACTTGCGCCGTTCCAACATTTACGTATTTTACCCATTTTTCTCTCCACTTGCCTGCAAGCACGAGAAAATATTTCTCTAGCTCACCTCGGGTCTTAAGACGGCTTTCTGTTATCGAACAATCACCGGGAAAAACTTTCGATTATTGCGACCGTTTCCAGGTGAAAAGAACGTCTGAACGAACATTGATGTATACTACTGAAAAACCGATACTGCCTTTCCAAATTCCAAATAAAGAAAAATCCACTACATTTTTAATTAAACTATTTTATCTTTGTGGTTTTAACCTTTAGTAATTAAATATAATTCCAAGGCATAATCATTATTATATAAGAAAAATATTCAGAATTGAAAAAGCTTCTTATTTTTCTAAAAGTTTTTAATTTTAAATCTTTAAAGTAATTTTTAATGATTCAAATTTGAATCAGAAAGTAGATAATTGACGTTTATTCTCCAGCAGCAGAAGACTCAACTGTTCTTCTTCTTCGCCGGTAAAGAATTTAAGATCGGCCCGATGGCCTGAAAACGATCGCGGAACTTGAGTCTCAATTTTCCTGCTAGACTGAATTCCTGCTAGACTGAACACGATATCCTCGTATCAAAAATACCTCTCTGGAAATTGCCGAACCCCTTCCCGTCTACAGCAACTAGTGACTAGAATTTGGATTAAAGTATTCAAAAGGAAACCTGATAACAAAATCACGAACATTACCTACTTAACGACCACCATGTTGCACATTTTAAATCTTTTAACTTTCCAATCTCTTCATGTTTAATTTCTATAAATTCGTAATTATTTTTGAAAGCAGAGATCAAAATTTGTGTTCTTGATTTGAAAATAACTGTCGAAAATAATATAAATTGTAAGGTAATCAATTTTGTTTAAGAATGGTAAACACTTTGGAAGCCAAATATTTTTCTGCGGTAAACAACTATGAATTCGCCTTGAAAGTAAAGAATCTACGTCACTTGGTGCCTTGTTCAGTAATTCAGTATGTACACATGGAAGGGAGCCGCACAACTGTGCCTCAGTTGGATGGACGTTTACGACAGTGCGCACTTAAGCTGGTTTCGCAAATCCATGGAGACCAGCCAGTCGCATCCTTTTGCTAAAAGCTGTTATCGTTGAAATGGGTCGCTCCATTGAGAACGTACAAAATTTCTAAAGCTGTTCAACTTCCCTCTGTCCAGATTCTGTTCCAGTCGAAATAGAAGTTAGAGAGTTCTAATTGCCGTTTTAGGGTACAAGTCTCGATCGTAGTGATTGTCTACTACATTTTCCTCATGCAATCGATTCATCTGTAATTAGACTGACTCTTCAAATTTAAATACGGAATTCCCACACAATTTACCATGCTCATCTTATTTTTGCATATATGTAATACAAAAGTGAAAAAAAAATATAGTCTCAAGATGAAAGATTGCTTGACTACGATATGCAAGAGAATTTATGTGCATAAAAAATCAAAAGTTGCGATTGAAAACGCGAATGAAATAGAAATGAGCATAGGGAATAAACGAATAAAGTAAAAGATGGGATGGAGTCGTGCGTGAGGTGGAATTAAATAAGAGAAAGAATGGTGATGTTAAGACGACCTTCCCACCTTCTCACAAGTCTGGGTGCAACCCACTCAAGGTCAACCAACCCTCAACTCGACGACCTCCCCTTCGATTGCGCTCCCTCGCCCACCTTAAAATTTCATTGGCGTAGCATCCTTTCTATTCAAAGCACAATTTTAAACTTTAAATATTTTAGTCTAATAAATAAGAAAATATATAATATTTTATAACTGGAATTCAAATGAATGTAGTTTAAATTGCAACGGAAAAATGCATATTTTTCAGATATATTTTTATAGAGAGAGTGAATTGTAACACCAGAATGATCTCGAGTTCTTGTCCTCTACAAAGGCACTGGGGCAGGTCAGTGTGGGGTTGACTGACATGCTAAACAAACAATTAGACCCTTTGCATAGCGTAGGTCGTGTTCAAAGACTATGTAGTGTGTTTTGTGGTGTGGCGTGACTCACTCTCTAACACGATTTAATTCCAGATCATCAGTCAATATACATCTAAAAGAATGGAATGTCCTACTTTCACTAGAGCCAATCATTAATTCGAGGAAACAATTGTATTAATAAATCAATTTTTTCATATTTTAGTGTCTTAAAATTAATCACTTAATCACTTGCTAGCAACACTTGATCAGAGGAAAGGAAAATGCAGAAAATACATACTTTCATATCTTTGTATAACATTCAGGAATGCAAACTCTAGTTCCAGCTGCTCGAACACTCAATGATAATTACAAAATTCTGGAATACGCATGTATGCATAAATACATATGTGAGTTCACACTTGCATCAATGTTGAGCATCGACCCTCATCGCTCTTCAATTTCCTCAAGATTTTCCATCGTCAAGAGCCATGGGATTTCGATTGAGGTCGACTCGAGATATTCGAGTTATTGAAGACCCGTGTCGTCCAGATTCAATTTGATTTTTCCAGGATTTTCGTAATCTCTACTAAAGCGTCAAATTTTCCCGAATAAATTTTGTAAAACTATATATTAAAGTTATAAGGAAAAAGGTCACATTTATAGAAAATAAATAACAAATAATCTTATTCGTTATGACTTTTATAGAATTAATCGGCTTTATGAACTCTGATGGGTTCATAAATTTATGAGCTTTATGATTTCACTGATCATGGAAACGCGGATACTTCGGTACACAACTCATTATACGTGATTAATAATTATATTATAGGTTCGAGCACAACCTGTAAATTTATAACAGAATATGAATGTTTTGTACTGGAGATTAGAGGAGTGGATAATTCGGATTTACTAAGTGGCATATATAATTATGTACACACGTAAGTGCATATGATTACGTATGCACGAACGTAACGTATGTGCAATCCAACGCCTGTTGACCACTGACCCAGTTACACTAACGCATTAGTGGTTACTCTGTTATGCTCTCGACAGTCACTATCGGACGAAACACTGGTCAGCTATTCACCCTAATGAATAGTGAATTGAGGAATTGCGAACGAGCTTTCAGTGAACACACCATCCATGTTTCTTATTTCCGATATGGGTGTCATGGCCCCCTCAATATGGAAGAAGAATCTGGGAAGCTGTTCTTTGCTCATGGATTCAGAATAGGGACTCTGTCTCGAAGTTGAGAATTTAGGACGCTCATTGATTCTATTTTCTTTGTAGATAGGATGCGAGCAGGGGAATTTTATCGCCTCCATAGACGTAAGTGTAAATGTTGTAAGATTGCGATGGAAATTCGGCCCGGGGAAATATATTGAAAGCGGTCCACCAGCAATTAATTGTATGTAAGACTTGAAATAAATTGAAATGTAGAATACGTGTAGATTCTCATCAGAATCCATATTACGCTATCTTCAATGCAATTTCATTTACACGTGTCAGATGAACGCAAAGTGAATGAATCTAGTCTATTCCGATTTCTCGTTTTGTTACACTCCCTATTCAATAGAAACGTATTTTCTGTTTCCTCTGTTCGGTGATTCTGTGATTGGCCTAGCTACTGCATTTAATCGCCGGTGCAATTCGACCAGTAATAGACAATGGATAACATAGAAAAATACATTTGTATATATTATGTAATTTCTTACCGGTATGGTGAAAAGAGAATATATCCATAATGAGAACTTACCTGGAACAATAAAAAGAAACTTTCATTAGAAAATTACGAATGTACTCAAAACCACTTGTACAACAAAGAAACCCAAATCCCAATAGAACCTCGAAATTGTATGGGCCCCAATGGCGCATAGGATCTCTGGTTCCCTGAACTTGCTGAGTTTGAAAGATGAGCGAGCTTATTTTGCGAAACGCTGATACTTCCGCACATTGGGAACTTGGATAATAGAACTCGCATGGAGTTCATTGACCTTAATTGCAAAGGTGATTGGTTAAAAGGGTGCATATGATAGATGGGTACCTCTTTTGTGAGCACATTACTATGGGCGAGGTACAGGCGTGTCATACCTCGTCCGCCAATAAATGACTGCGGATTACACGAACTTTGTTCGCGAAAACGAAGAGTTTGTAATCTCTTAACGTCACTTTCATTCCCTATTATTATGCCTTTTACTTCGTTCAAGCGCAATGTTAGTATAAATCCAACGAACTCCAACCTCATGCATAATCCACCTTTAATCTAATATATTCCAAATTTACTAACATGTAATATCATAAGTGGAGATGCATTAACGCGACCTGGTTGTTCAAGTGTCGATTTCGAATTAGAAGTTACATATCAACTTGATTCGGTTCAGCGAATTATCTTCAAGAACTCGAATTAACTGGTTCGAACTAATTCCAAATTTTAAACCGAGACTCTAGTCAGAATCTTTGAAACTTTATGTCTTGAAAATTAAACATGGTTTTGAGTTTAGTCTAGAAAAATCCTGTCATAAAGACTGCTTCTATAAACAGCGAATAAAAATCCAACCAATAGGTGAAGAGAAAATATGACAGAATATATTTTCAATATAGTCGCAACCTCTTTTTTATAATAGAAATAGTGAGTTGTGATTATATTTATGTATTTAAGATCATATTCTCTGTACGCATTGCTTGCAGGCTGGGCGAAATGAGTAGACCCATCCATCGGTAACGAGATCCTATAACGCTGCTGAAGGCCAAAATGATGTTATAGCTTTAGGTGATGACCTAATAATATCCCTGGTCCCGAACCAGCCTTCTCCTAACTCCCAATCGAATTATCTAATTTAGGTACCTATTAGTCATGTCTGCCAATTTATCACAAATGATCCCACTTAAAAATGGTTAAAACAATCCAAAATATAATTCTAATAATTATCAATTCGGAAAGGTTTTTTTGTTAGTTGCCCGCGTCACCCTTTGCGAAATTATGAACTGAAAATAACCGTGAAGCATGAACGAATTCATCAGACTAATAAATATCAATCTCGGCCTGTTTATGGACTATCCGAGCAGGAAATAAAAAAAGTGAAAAAACGGGACAGTATTGACCATGTGAAATGCGAAGGGCAGCGTAACCACGGCAAAGAATGGATGTTCTGAGTGCACATGGTGTTTGCTTAATTAGCATGCGACGCGTTTCGCAAAGCCGAAACAAACGAAGGAAAATAGAGTAACGGAGAAAGAAAGAAGAAAAGAAAAAGAAAAGAGTGAAAAGAAACAAATGTGATTGTACAGTGTACAATGTACACTCGACCAAAGTCATTGCAATTTCATGTCCGATTGCATTCGTTGTCACGGGGAAAAATGCAATGCATTTTCAAACAGAAAGTACACCCTTGAATTCCAAAATTACGTTCAAATGGAAAACCATGTTGAGATTTTCTGGCAAGTTCAAGGATTGTCTTCTTGAGATAAGTTCCTGATTAAAAAATGAGTTGAGTGTAGAAAGTAAACCGAAATTTATAACAGAAATCGGATATCTTGGGTTCAAACGCCCTGAAAAGGATCTTACTTTCAGTATTAAATATCGAGTTCGTGGTTGTGAGTGCTACATCATGCGGTTTTCTTGAGGTCGAAAAATATTCTACATGAATACCGTATCACCAAAGAGCACGAGCCTTCTGAACGGGACTTTAGTGTGGTTTTGATGTTAAAACCGCAGTTTGGTTAAAAGTACCTTAAAAGACAGAAAATCTCCTTTCAACTTATCCTTTGACTTTTTCCACTAAATAAATAAAAGATTGAAATAATCTAATAATAATAAATAATTTAATAATAAAAAAAGTTAGTGCACTTATGTCACCGGGATGAATGTACTCATTGTCTAAAGGTGTTGAATTTTATGCAACAGTTGACCCGAAGAATTTTAAAACCGATCGTGCTGGCGAAATACAACTTGTACGTGACTTTTGCATGATTTGACTGATATTGTGCGCCACGAGAGTGTATAAAAACTCAAGATATTTGCTATGAGCGATAATGATTTGCAAACCTGGTTGGAGTCATGCGTGCTCGTTTGACTAAGAAATGATGACCATAAAGGGACACGTGGGTAATCAAAATTGTTACTGGAAGTCGATAAAGTTTTCCCGTCAACGTCATCTCTCAATAAGGCTCTGCTTGCACGCTAAACTTAATGTCATAGTATCATGAACTTCCATACTTCAATTACGATCCTCTCCAGCAAAGCATATTAGTTTCTGAAAGGCGAAGGTAAAATCAAGTCTCGATTTTGCCATAATATACTGTTAAATCTAAAACTCTTGATTAAGATAATCGACCACAATTTTCTGTGTGCTGAGAAAATACACAGAAATGTCGAGATTGATCAAATGAAGGTCAATGTTGAAAGTGCTGAATGTTCGACAATAAACGATCAACGCCTGTCGATACATATCAGGTTGTATGACTGTATCCCCAGAATCTATAGACTCAAAATCCATCGAGAAACTTTCGCGTGGAAGTTGTTGCATGCTTGAGAGTTAGTGCGATCAATAATTATGCTTCACAGCTGTTTGTAGCCAGTTTGGTACGATTTACAGTTTCACACTGCAGTTTCAGTTGGAGTTATAGGTCATAGATTGATCTCTAAGGATTGGTCTGCTAGCAATACATTGTTGATTTAAAGCCATTTACTTGATAATTGTCGAACATGTATCTATTAAACGTTTTGCAAATGTTAGCATTTTCGCACTGTTAAACTTGCTATCAAGTTTAGTACCACATCTTTTGACATTCAACAGTTCTCTATACTCAGGGACTAATTGCTGGTGCAGTTGCAACTCAGAATTGTATGTCGAACCCTCGACGCATCGCGATTAACGTCCCATGCAACGCGTGCGGGATTCAAGTTAATGGGTTTGCGACCATGCTCTATGAGAGAAGACCTATCGGACTTGGGATCAAACCGTCCCGTGTAAACGACCATCCTCGTTAGTGTCGCAACCATTAATCAACGAATTTTTGTGTCAACGACAGTTAAAAGAAAAATCTCCGCGGTCTTTCCCCCAACTGAGAAAAAAAATTCAACGTTGCAACTGACACGGAAAAATTCGTTTTGTGGAAAAGCTTTTGCGAAAATTTTTAATTAGATAGTTGTACGGCGCGATGGGTCCAGAAGTAGATGAAAATTACGAATTAGAGCATTAAATGTTTAATTAAATGAAAAGTAATTATATGTTTTTGTATTTTGTTTTGAAAAGATATTCTTAAAAAACCGTTTTTCTGTTGTGATGTAAAATATGACTCGATCTTTGGATCACGATCTATGGATCCTGCGGCCCTGTAGCCGTGACCTGAACGCCCACTCTTCTCCAAGTCTTTCCATACAAAACATCATGTCGATGCTCGTGGCAAGAAATAGAACTGTAAGTACAGTTCGCAACATTAAATTTTTTAAATTCACGAACACGCAATGACCTTTGTGGCAATCATGTTGTTACTTTACACAAGAAATGATTTACATAGACAAGTAATAACACGTAATTTGTCTCTATTCCATATACAATGTAAATATGAAAACAAGAAGTTGAATTTCAAGTTTGCATATCTGAATTAGTTAAATATTACTAATTAACAGTAGTTTCTTACTAATTTAAATAGTAATAACGACGAATTAAATGAATTAATAAAAGGTCTTAATAAAAGGTCAAGTGTGGGCAATGAAAATTATTGAAAATTCAATATAAAAGGTATCGAAACTCTACAGGTTTACTATAAAATAAATATGAAATATTAAAATAATCAGCTCTCAAGTTCAATAGTGAAACATATAATTTCACCGATTCCGCCTACGTGAGATGATTTTTCGTAGGCGTTTTCTACTTTGGATTACGTTATGGTAAACGAGAGAACCAAGGATGAAAATACCTTGCGACTTATTTCTAGTTTCTCTCTTTTAACTATAATATTCTATCTTCTACTTTGCATTTATTTATTCAAAGATGAACAAAACACCAAAATTATAGTCTTCGATACACATATAAGAAACATCTTTCAGAAAAATAATTAAGAGGAAAATTAACCGTTACTTTTTGTTTTAAATTGGTACCAAGAATGAAAAAAGCAGTAACGAATTTCTTCTTGTCGACAGTTTTTTTTTCTGTTGCTCATAAAAATGAGATGAAGTTTTTATCATGAAAGGCGAACTGGAAGTGTTTTTGTCTTTGGGTTGATAAACAAGTTTCTCCTTGCGTGTGTTCTGGTTCATTTCTTTAAGATCGACACTTTTTCAACCTTATAATGTACAAAATGGCGACCATGTCACGAAGGTCGCGCTTTTATAAAGGGATCATCAGGGCGAGACAGGTTTTTACGGTAACGAGAGTTTCCAACTTGAGTGGAAAGTTTACGCGTTTATCCTTCAAGTTTTCAGTCGAGTTAGTAGATAGCGAAGGTATTATTTTAAACCGGCGACGAAAATTTACTTTTGTCACAGAAAATATGCTCACTGTTAAAATCTAGAATCATAATTGAAAAGACATTTTACTTGATATTGTTATTGGGAACCCTTTTAATTCCTATACAATTTCTATTGTGGCATAAAAAAAATTTACTGAGGTCAGAAATCTTAGAAATGAGAAATCACTAAAGACTCATAAAATCTGATTTAAGGAAAATTGGATTGTTCCATCGGCAGTGCGTGGAGAACGTAATAGCAAATTGTTTGGCCGAGAAAAGTGAAAGAAAGTTGAACAATCCCGCGATAAAACGGAAAAGTCACAACACCGTTTCAACTCGATTACAGTAATTCTTTTGTTGGACTTTTATATCTCATCTTGATTTCTCTTCCTCAACGAATTGTAAAAACTCCTTGAATCTTGAAGATCTCTTGAAAACTCAAATCTACTTCAACGATTGTCTTGCACAGATATAATAAAAAAGCATCAATAGAAAAACTATGCAGAACTTACAAAAAAAAATACATATATTAACAAACCAACACGCGCGCAATTATTATTCTTTCCTTTTTACAACTTCAAATCATTCAAAAGCTAATTAGGTTTAAAACATAATATACTCTATGCGAGATTTTTGTGCCATTTGTCACACCATTTTTTTTTAAAGAGGAATTTCAAGACGTTTCTAGGAATTGTAAGGAATGTCGTCGATCTTTATGTAATTTATACGACATTCAACGGATTTTTAGTATTTCTAAAATATTTCAAAGAATTTTAAGGGATTTCAACAGAGTTTAAGCGATTTTAACATGGATTTCAAGTGATTTATGATTTTTAAACTTTTTTTGGAATTTCAAGGGATTTCAAGAGATTTCTAGGAATTCAAAACAATTTTAACTGATTTTAAAGGATTTCGAAGCTTTTTGGGTAAAATTTTAAGGGACGAATAAACAAACATGCGCGATTATTTTGTTTTCCTTCCTATTCGTCATTCAAAGCCAATCGTGTTTGCAACACAATGTAAGCGAGATTTTCGAGATATTTCGGTACACCAATTTTTTAAGAGAGGAATATATTTTTCTTTTACGAAAGGAAAATAAGGTAATTTTTACTCTTTGTCGAGAATTTTTCGCTTCTTTGGGGATGGACATCCCGTCGTCGCTTTGTGGTTTTGCCCTTTTGATCCTCGAAACGTGTGCTCTCAAGTTTCTAAACGCAATCCGCGAAAATTCTGAAACCCATTATTTTTCACGGCGCACTTGGCACTTTAAAGATGTAATTACAATGCTTTGCGAAATTAACTGCAGTACTCCAGCTTTTTGGAAACTGGAACTCTTAGATCGTAAAGGAAGAGGTCGTAAATTTGCAACAATTACGTGATTCTTTAGAGCAATGGGAGTTCTTATTTTGCGAAGTATTTTCAGCTGTTGCGTGTTTATCGCATATATATGAAAATGAACTTTACTGTGAATTCTTTTTTAATTATAAACGTGACTTGTGCAAATTTTTCATTTGCACAAGAATGTTTTTTCCTGCACTTCAAGTTTTTCTAGTACCCCTGACCTTTTTCAAAGCAAGTTTTTCTAAGTACTCCTGACCTTTTTCAAAATATCTTTCAAAAAGATAAAGTACTTCCGGTATGAAATTTAACATTTCGTTACGTTAGAAACTAGCTAGGCTTCCCTAATTGTGTTCATGACACATTCTACTTTCCTTTCGAGAAGTTTTCGCCACCTAGCTTCGTGAACTCACGTCAACTTAATTATTTTCATTAGTTCCGCTTGCACTTTCGTCATTTACTCACCCTGCCTCACGAAATTCCAACACATTCTGACAGCAGTCAAACGAGAGGTAAATTTTGCGTTAAAAATGAGATAAAAAATTTTTAAACTTTAGGAAGAAACACCTTTTAATTCAGAAACGAAAAAAATAACAAATCAGTATACATAAATAATTTAACGATTTTTTAAAAAGATTTACAGATCTTTTATAACTACTTTTGAGAATGAGAAACTGTTAAGCTGAGCATAACGATAACCAAGAAGAGTTGTAATTGAATAAGGCTCTTGGATATGAAATAAGGGTTCTCATGTATATCGACAGATTCAGTAGAGTATAATAAGGGAAACTAATGATTCCTCTATATATGTAGTCTCAGCTATTGTTATCCTACATTTTTTATTGATTTTCCATCTCCAGAAAATCAAGATTTCAGTGATGTACACGTACAATAGGGAGTTTGAAATTGAACCCACAGAGAAATCTGTTTTAGTGCACGTAAAAGTTTCCCCATTACTTGACATTAACCGACGCAGTAAGAGACAGAGTAATTAAATCATTATCTCGATTCTATTAGCGTTATAAATTGTACCGTGATTCACGTTGGTAGTCCATTAAATTAGAAACAGCAAATTTAAAAAATACTTTTCAAAATAAATTAGCTTGCATAAATATTAGCTTTTAATCTCTTCATCTTGGAAGCGTATTAAATAACATTTATCTGTTTTTGATTTCGGAAATCTAACTCAAGCTAGGATTGAAGTAAAGAGCGCCTGGGGGTTAATAAAATAGCTGCTGGACCACTATTACTATATATCTCAGCATACTTTATGTGCAATAAAGTTATATACTCGTACACATTTTAACTTTCTGAACTATTTTTTTTTTGAGAGAGAAAAGCCAGGACTTTAATTTATATCTCAAAGATTAAAATGATCTTCGGTGGTCATTTGGTGATGTTTGCTAGTCAACTTTCGACGTTTGGTGGCCAAATTCGGGGGTGCCCTTGAGCAGGGGTTTTGGCCACCAAATGTCAAAATTTGGCCAAAAATACCAACAACCATCAAATGATTCCGTTAAATAAATGTAGATATTTTATATTTAGCGTACTTATTTCACGATACATAGTACAAATGAAGCTGTTACTGTCAATCACGAATCAAGATAAGATTTTCGACTCGACAGGCACCACCTTGGGAATTTTGGCAGACGCTCGAGGTAGCTGAGACTGATTCCAAGATTACAACTTTAATTAATGGATTAAGCAGGTAAAGAGCTGTTTGCCTGGAATTAACCGTCACTTTCGAGATGTAGCTCACTTGAGGGAGGGGTGCTGCACCGGAAGCTGTCTCGTGGCCCTTTGGCACCCTTCTGTGCCAAGTTCTGCTTAGGTATATCGTATTACTGTATATTATAATACCTAAGTTTCCTAGTGTAGAGTCTAAGACGTCTAAGATATCTGTAGTTTCGCGAGTCTCGACAAGTGTGTCCCCTCGAGTTTTCGCTTGTATGTGTCGCAATGTATAAGAGTCCCTGAACCCTAAGCAGATAAGCGCCAGGTGTTAACTGTGTCCACAGTGTTTCACAGAGTATTCAAACAACAGAGTTCCTGAGATACGGTGTAAACGAGAATCGGTCTTGTAGTGGTAGCTGCTGCGTGTGCTCTTTAAATATAAATAGTATTGATGCATGGTGTCTGTTTCCGTAAACAAACAGCGCAATTGTATTTTTCACAGCAGGGATTCCTTCAGAGGCTCACCAAGGTAAACTGTTTTTATCAAACAATTTTTAATTTTGAAACATGATCAAAAGTGGCATTACGTTTGAATTACTCGAACAGGAATAAATTTTAAAATCGATATTTTTTATTAATTTATCATATATATTTCAATTCTATGATCAAAAGTGTTTTTAGTTCTTTTTTTAAATTTAAAAAATATAGTGGGTGCTTTTTCTAGATTACAATCACGTCTTCACGCAGATATACATAGCAGCTAGAATTACGGAACCGTGACACCATCCACTTAATCTTTCAATTACGATTGACCCGTTTCGTTATCTTCGCGTTATATTCTACAATCTACATGATCAATGCAATGCCTATATCTTCTGGATCATTGCCCAGCGCCTTTCAAAACTTATCCCAATGTAATTTGTCATGAATAAGAATATCTACTTCGAAAATGAATATTCCACAGTAAAGTCTTCATTAGCGGATAAATATTCGCACCAACAGAGTTGTTCGCTTCTGCTCTTTTATTGTACTGGCCTTGTAGTGAATGAGTACGTTAATTAATAGGTCGGTGGTGGGTATCGATGCAACGTGTTTACAGTGAGTGGGCTGTTGTTGGCGCAGTTAGCCAACAGTTTGTTTTAGATAACTGGCCGTGTGCACGAGTGATAAGGGTGTAGGGTGACACGTGCGTCCTCATATCGTTGAGGATTTAGGGGCGGTTTCACCCTTCAACGCCACATTATGCCATACGCCCTTTTCGCTACCGCTACCATGATTTATGGTAGTGTTGCTGTCACTCAAGATATCACCGCTTACGACCTTGTTAGACCACAATAAGACTTTTCTTTTTTCCTTCTTTCTTTCTTCCTCGTTTTTATATCTTGCTCAACATTATTCAAATATTATACAAATACTTCACGTTTCTCAGACATCATAATAAATGCCGTCTCTAATTTGGCTTCCATCTTCAAATCTCATTTTTCCAAAAATCCGATTCAAATCTAGTGAAACTGTTTTAGACAGGAAGACAATATGAAAAGCGTGAAATTATTCTAAACACGCGAAACATCAACGTTGCATGCTACTACCAGTTAATATCTGCGATAACAATTAACTAGTATTGTGGCAACGTATAATTTGATGTCAATTCTCATTCATCTGTTCTAGAAACCAGAGGCAGTTTCAGCCTC
>JAUEJJ010000047.1:9090785-9102113 GCA_032164275.1 Synergus coniferae | reverse complement strand
ATTATTATTATTATTATTATTATTATTATTATTATTATTATTATATTTACTGTGTTCTTGAAAACAATTTTTGTAGAATTTTATGTTTTTTTTGTGAAGTAAATAATTTTACTTCCCGAAGATGCTACGATTTTCCTTTCTCGTAATATTTCAACACTTTTTATTACTGCGAATTGGAAAGGATAAGGAAAAATAAGAAAGAAGGTACCATTAGGTAGAAACTCTTATCTTACCACCATTCTTGGGAATAATTTAGTTTCCGTATTTCGGGTGAAAAGCGTTAGACGGAAGTGAGGGTGAATCTGAAAATCCGCAAATGGTGTAGCGCCATACAATATGTATTGTGAAACGAGCCATCGGTTGGCCCTTCTTCAAGAAACTCATGAAAATCAAGCGCAGGGAGTTTCATTCCGTTCACCCGGAAACGAAGAAAACTTCCCAACAGAAAGCATATTTGCGAACAAAAATCGCGTCGCGAACCATGCCCAACAAAGCTAAATTATGGCTGCTATAAAATTACACATTTTTCCGAAATTCCCGAGTGCTCAACTTTTCTACTCGTAACCTACGAGATTTCCTCCAATTCTTTTGTACTTTACACGAGAAAAATGACCACATGGCTGCTGATAAATCCACTACGTGTGTCGGAAATGAAAATGCTGGAAATTTCTAAGATTACGATAAAAAGTTGCAAATGATAAACTCGAGTCACTTATTCATCCCTACGTAAATAAATTGTTTAACGAAACACTTTTTTGAAGAACTCATTAATTACGTAAGGAAACAGAAGAATAAGAGCCATGTATTCATCATTCTCATATGTATTTTCATTGATCATATTCGTATCCCCCTTACATTAATTTTTTTCTTCATGTATAATTAATTTAAAAAACATGCGTGTGAGTGAAATATTATCGTTAAGTAAAGGCGGAAAAAATAGTTCGCAAACTGATAATTATCGCTTGAGTTCGCGCATTAGTGTGTGCAACAATTAAATGCTTAGCAGATTTTCTGAACTAACCAACAATCGACTTACTCTACCACGAGATCGATTTGAGGTGAATGACTTCCGGCATTTCCATTATATAGCAGAGCTGTGCATTTCCCAGGCTAAATTATCTCTAAGCTTATAATCTCCAGCGAGATTACTATCTGCTGGCTGTCTAAGGATTTTCCTTAAGTTCATTCTCACAATCAAGAAAATGAGAGATCTAATCAATTTCTGTTAAAGCCTAGAACTGATTCTATTGCGCAATTCTCCTAACTATGATTTAATTACCTAGAATGTCATGCGCGCGCCTTTGTCAGTAATTTATGCTTACGATTATTTTTTAAAATCGTATGTTAATATATCTTAATCTTTGATAATTTTATTTTAGTCTCAAAAACAGTCTTCGTTAAAAATTATGTTTAAGAAGCTGAATTTCTAATTGGATCTTTCTAACTTAGAGAGCCTGAAGACTTTTTAATAAGTAATTCATATTTCACGATTCCTGAAAATTCCAACAACAAATTAGAGAAGTAATAAGCATAAATTCAAATCCCAAGTAATTAAGCTTTATTTCCCGGGGGTTGGAAAAGAGCGAATCAGAAAAATGGTCGAAAAGAGAGGGACGGATTGGAGTAATCAAAGACCGCGGAAATTGCATGATAGCCCAAAGCCAACTCGTTCTGTTATATGGTACGGCTTGGAACGGTGAAGAAGGATAGTAAGATGATAAAAAAATGAAAATGGATCCCTGGAGAAATAGGTGAGGGTCACGACTCACGACGAGGGACCGAAATGTGCACGGATGCCAAGGATTGGTTATTATAGGGCATGTCGTTAGAATGCTATCTAAAAGTCAGAAATAGATGAAAGCACCCCAAGGCAAAGACATTCTTGAACTACTCGTACACAGAAAAGTTAGCAGACTAAGTTCGCGGGTTCATAAAAGTGGGAACACTTTTATGAACCCGCGAATAATTTTTCATTAATTTTATACCGATTTTCCACTTTTCGTTCACTACACGAGAAGCAAATAAAAATATATGCATCCTGAAATTGTATCAGGGTTACATTTTATGACTGTCTTCAATAAATATTCAATGCTTAATTTGGATTGCACGAATGTAACTTTTATATCCCGAAGGTAAAAAAAAATGCAAACACCAGCTCAGCATTTTCAAAGGGAGGAATGAGAATAGCCAGACAAATGAGTCAAAGAACCCTAGAATTTACCCTCGGCCTTTGGGACTCAAGATCAAAGTGCAAATCGCCTGAAGGGTAAAGAGGTTAAAAGAAGAGCCATAGATATTTCAGAGGTGAGTTATACACGTGTGAGCACCACTTTTCGCACTAACAGACACGTTTAAGGGAAACGACTGCGTTCCCAAATATCTTGGCTCGCCACGAGAAAAAAAAAAATAAGTCGTAAAATAACCAAAGCCTGAGGAAAAATACAGAGAGCAGGAACAATGCTATCGGCGCGGGCACAAGATAAACTCTCAAGGGATATATTCACTATAATATTACCAACCTAGGAAAAAATCAGGAAGAAAAAATCGAGTCATTTTGTCAATGTGGAGAATTTTTAAAATTTTATTTTAGATTTCGAAAGAGAATGTAAAGAACTACTAGAATCCAATTATTTGTTTAATATTTTTAATGGAAAACTTATTTATTTTCGTTTCCTTGTGAATTCTGAGGAAAATTCTCGAGAAATATCTGGAGAATTGCGCTGGGTCGAATAATTCAGAGAGGAGCTTGTCATTTGCTGATCGATACTGTTCTGAGTACCGGAAAACCTGGAAAAGTGCTTATGGTGAAGAATCTTAGGATGGCGACAACGTCAGGGTCCTCGATTATTCATCATCGAAAGGACAGAGCATCCAATCGAGACTTCCTTTGATCAACGATATACTTCAATCTAAGACAGTGCTTCTCTACAAGTCCTCAAAATTTTATTTCAAAAATGCCCATCTCTATTGAAAATTACGATCCACAAATATATGTAATACAAAAGTCAATTTCTTTTTTAAAATATAAAGTACTCATGATTTATTAGTTTATTTGAGGAATTTAAAATGGAGTATTTTATATTCAAATCTACGGATGTTGTAACAGCACTCAAAACTCTTGAGCTGCCAGTCACTGTATACAACGCGAAAGCTTGCGAAGTTATATCGGAGCATAAACTTTTACGAGAGTCTTGAAAATATTTGTTTCCTCTCGGTTTACTGGTGAAACTCGAGAGTCTCAGATCCATTGAAGATTCCCTCGCGACTTAAACTCTGAACGAATATCCTAATGGAATTTATGCTTCCTATATTTCTATCAGTTTCTATCCTTTGAAAAAGATGAATTGCTGTCAATATTTAATTTCAATCTCACCTTATATTTAGACACCTAATTAATCAGTCAATCGAATAAATTATTACGAATGAAAATCTACTCACTCTGGAGCAGGATTCCTCCAGCGTTGAGTGCCAGCGCGCGCCATGAGGCATCAACAGCCCGACCTAAAAATGAAAATAAAATGCATTAGTTACGTCATATGTAACTCTACAGACTTATTTATATTTATATCACACAAACAAGGAAAAATTGTTCTATTTAATCAAATGGATAAAGAGAGTATTGAAAATTTCTTTAGAGTGGTATTTTTCTTCTTTATGGGGAAGACATTCGTCATATCCCGAACGTTTTTTATCAGTTAACTGAACCAGGTAAAAAGTGGGTGTTGAGAAAATGACGAAGAAGACTTTCAAACCCTCGTATATAAAAAATGACTGATAAGAATTGTGTTAAAGTTCATTCGTCATGTTTGGTTCATATAGAAGGGAGAATAAATTGATATTTCGTGTCACTATAGCATGTCATCACCGTCCCTGATAGCTGATACAAATCACAATACATATTTGAATACAATTTTGGGAACATGTGTTCAGAATGATGTCCGATAATTTGATTTTTGTATCTGATAAGTATTTCTCGTAATAAAAAATCATGGTCTTATAAAGAGTCGATTTTTTATAACAATTAATTATATCTAACGTGTTAAATATCTTTTAAAAACTAATTTCAAGAGTATTAAACTCCATCAATTTTAGAATAAGAACTATTAATCAAAAGGTATTGGATCCAATTTCGCTTCATATCTCTCATCTTTCATCTTTCTGCGTCCGTTGGCAATGAATACACGACCAATCGAAAGGAGATTCTAATTAGCAATAGTCGGTAGACAATGGGCCGCGATCCAACAACTTCATCATGGGAAGATGACCCTTCTGCCGGACGTTTAAATTATGTAAGTATATGTATGTATCCTCGCAGTTCCGTACTGTCGAATAACTCATGCATATCTCAAAGAGTAGCAAAGACACTTAAACCCTGCCTCTGTTATTATCTACATCTACAATATCTATACTCTCTACTTTGGACACAAAAAAATCTCTTTAACCCCACTCCACCGGACTCGAGGACTCCTTTTTACTCTTTAGCTTCTCGACTCTTTCTACCGGTAAAAATCACAGAAAGAATGTATCCTAATGAAACGCAGTTATGGTAGAAAGCATAAAATAAAGTGCCATTGTTCCACTGATGGAAAAAGAAATCTCGTTTTTATATTTCAAGGATTTTCTGTGTATCAGTCATCCTCAGATAGAGAATTTATGTCCTCTGACATGACGAGTTGTTTTACTGCGACAGAATTGTTTCATATCTAACTTTACTTTATTATTTTTTCTTTGCTTTAATCCCAAATGCGAAGAAGGGAAGAGATTTACATTCAGTGTTAACAATATCCTCACAATTTAAAAAATGAAAAATAGAAAAGCTTCCATTGAGTTTTGAAACATTTCTAAATGATACATTACCCTGGTACGTGGACCAATATTATACCGAACTTCATGTTGATGATAAACTCTGACGCAGAATTAGGGTTCCCACATGAGGTTCAGTCGCATAAATAATGACTCTCTTATTACACCTCCTACTTGATTAATGGAGAGTACATCCAACCAATTACCACCTCTGTACTTTACTGAACCAAATTACAATCTATCTTTATTAAAGGAATAAAATATAAACTGCTGTCATTACTAATTCGGCTAAATAAAACAATCGTTCATTCCATAATATGTATTGTGAAGTACAGTTTGGGTATGATCAAGTCTGAGTGTCTTACAGCTATAACGGGTTCATTTCCGATCGTTGGCGAAAATTGACGAATCTGAAGAAAAACCCCCAAAGTTCAGATCCATGGGTCAGAGGCCCTTGGTCATGGTGCAGGATGAGTGTAATAAAAAAAAGGTAGCTTACTGCATTAAAAGCATAAACTAAGAGATTTGAGAATTTCTGTTTCTAGTAAGCACCTTGGTACGTAATATAATTTTTACGAGTTGACGCAGATGTTTCTAAATGTCCTTCTAAATTATTGAACCTTATGTTTTTAAGAAATGTAAATTGTTCCGACGGAACATGTATTTTAATAATAATTTCATCATGTTTTAAAAACTGCAATAAAATAGCAAAGAATCGACTGGTTTCTTACGGATGATTCATTGAAGTTCATTGCGTAATAAAGAATATTGCATACAAATAAATATGCAGAGCTGAACTTGGCACGATTTCAAACAGGCATTCCGATCGTAAAAAAACTGACAACTGATTGGATGAATTTCCGAGCTCTTTTCAAGGTTGGGTTCATAGGATTTATTACTTCCTCACTATTAATATGGTAGATAAATGCAGGAAATACGAAATTTGTAGGTCATTTGTTAATGAGATGCTGTTATAAAACATCAAAATGAGTTATTTAAATTTCATCAAAGAGCTTTGGAGTTTAAATGAATTTCATCGAGACTTTACTTGTCTAGAATATTTTTGTGAACTTATGTCAGTACTATTGTGGAATACGCATCGAAACTTTTTATTCAGTGTCTCGGGAACGACTCAAAAGAGAAAATGAGAATTTCCTTTGGAAAGTTATGAAAAGGTTGAACGGGAGTTGTCGACGACAAGGTGAGGCTTCGTAGAAACGCCATCTGCTTGTATCGATCGACAAGTTTCGTAAAATTAACAGGGGCATAAATAAAGCACCGCTTCGTATACACAATAGTACACGATGAAAAGAAACATCACTTTTTTTTCTTTTTTTAAATGAATCCGTCGAAGATGTGTTCCAGAAGTTACTGTCAGGATGAATTTTGAGTGAAAGTAAAAGGAAAATAGAAATGGAAAATAAATGCAAAGATGAATATTATTCTCCTTTGAAATATTTTAAAATTCAATTTTTATCTGCATAAAGATAAGCTGAAGTTAAACTTGTTAGATCTCATTTCATTTGAGATGAGACTCAAAGTCTGATTATTCCAGAGTTGGAACTTTTTCCTAGTTCTGAAAACTAATTCCATATGCTGAACTGCATTATGAATTTATAATCTTGGTTGATTAAGGAAGCATGAAAGTTAAGGAGAGACAGAGAACTAGCACTTTGCATTGTCGTTGTTGAAAAGCAGATTTTATTGCAGCTTTGCATACTGATGTTATCTTGGGAATTAGCTATACCAGTTTTCAGTGTAAATTACAGTAACACAGCTGTAAGCTCTTTGTATGTTTTTGCATATTAATCAATGTTTAGCGTTAGCCCATTGGGAAGATGCATGTGCCTGTTTGCTGAACTTTGGTATTACATTTTGCAAAACAAAACAATCATCCAGCAATAAACAGAAACGTTATTCCCACGCTATTTGCGATTCTCGTACTTTTCAATATTTTTAAAATATAAAAGCCTTATAATAGTTTTACCAACTTCTTTTATAATTTAAAAAAGTAAATGGGATACGAACGGAGATAGCGGAAGGGCGAAGGAACCAAACAATGAAAAGGGGAATCGACTAGTTATGAAATCTTTTTGCAAACGCAGCACAGCAAATCCGACGACACGTAGGGGTTGGTTTGCGACGGTTTCAGCAGTATTTCAGAATCTTCCTTCTCGAAACATGCAGAGGGTGCCTTCACAGTCGCTTCAAGTTTTTTTGGAGCCCTAACCCTTCGCTCATTTTAAATGAGATCCTCAAAGTAAAAAAACAAAAACATTTTGAAGGCTATATGAAACTTTGGTGACGGGGTCAAGTCTTAAACGATTTAGTGAAATTAAAGTAGTAACCAGTTCTTGGAATAAATCTTCCAGTAATGAGTTTTGAAAATACTACCCTATGTTCTTGATAAAACCCGAAACGCGATTCGGCAAAGACGACAGGTGATGATAAAAACCACGAGCCAAGAAAAAATGCGGACATGCTGGAAGTATCAACTTTATTAAAAGTTGTACCTTCT
This sequence comes from Synergus coniferae, assembly GCA_032164275.1. Classification (NCBI taxonomy): domain Eukaryota; kingdom Metazoa; phylum Arthropoda; class Insecta; order Hymenoptera; family Cynipidae; genus Synergus; species Synergus coniferae. The sequence continues at coordinate 9,094,792 of JAUEJJ010000047.1, read as the reverse complement.
GGGATATTGGTGCTTTCCTCGCGAAATAGAGAGTGGTAGGAACTCGGTCAATCCGGGCTTTAGTTGATCGCAAACGATATTAAAGAGCGCATCGTGCAAGGGATGAAACTGGGTGCCAGAGGGTAAACCTGGAGTTTCGCCGAATGAGGTTAGACTAGTTTGACGAAGGCCGGAGGACAGAACAAGTCTGTATGTAGTGCAGGGTGACTGCATACTGACATCTCGATGGATAGATGTGTGCCACGTGTGTTTCCATAGACAATACTTCTTTTAAACATACATATAGCGACATAGATGCTACAAACCTCGTGGAAGCGGTTCTTCTCGTGAAATATGCAGGTTGCAATCACGTCTCCTGTCGAGGAAGAGAACCAAGGGAGAAGGAAAGCAAGTTCGAAACAAAGAGAAGGCTGAGAAGCAAAGCAGAGATTCAAGTTGAAGGGAAGGTTAAAGCTGGGTGTCAAAATAAATGAAGTAAACTTCCCAACATTAAATCAGTTTAAAAACATATTTTTTTATGGCCCGACGTGGATTTAAGTGACAAGGGAGTTAAAAATAGACTTTACATAGAGAAAAAAAGTGGAATATGAAGAAAGTCTGCTGATACGTTCAACGAATGGTCTACATTCTATAAATGCAGTGATGGGTTTGGGAGGAAACTAAACTACTGTCGTCAACTTTAGCATAAACATAAAGCTAGTGAGTCTGAATGAAGGCTGTCGTCACAGGCATCACTGGTACTATGTATTCTCAGCATTCACAACGAGGAGAGACGAGACGTGCCACGTAATGGTCTGTCCAGGTTGAACGAGTCACGTGCCATACACCTCGCCTTCCACATGATAACCATGGAAGTGAGCGTTGATTTTCCGCTTACCTGCTTACCTCATGGAAAACCTCTTGCCTTATTGTCAATGCTTAACACGTCACAATGATGCGTTCTCCTCCAACGATTCACTATATAGACAAGCGATCCTCAGGCGTGAATCAGTCCATCGTCAATAAACCTAATCCTATAGCTAAGCTACAAAGCATCTTTCATAATTTCAAGGCAAACGAGTTGAAACACATGACTATGAAAATGGCGCAGAAAATTACAGATGCTAAAGAAGTTGCCCTACACTAAATTATTATATATAATTATGAATAATTGCGTGCAGACATTATTTTTATTAATAAACCGAGGATTCCTGATTTGTCTTTCCGCTTCAGCAAATATGTATCAAAATCTCTCATTAAGGTAAAGAAATGTCTTCCCATTCAGAAGAGACGCACTTAATTTACAAACCTTTCCCTCGCAATTACGCTTGAATTACATTTCCGCATTTAAACTGCATTTCATTATTGAGTTTCCTTGCACAGTACACATTAGCTTCCTACCCTGCTTTTCCTTCCATAACAAAATTAGCACATCCGCCTAACCGATTTTGCATCCGTATTTACACCCCCTGTTTTGAGATTCGCATGAACAGCAACTAACTCAGCAAGAGGAGAAGCAAGCAGAAGTTGAGGGTCGAAGGTGAAGGAGGAGTCACGAGAAAGGGGGAAACGTCCCAACATGAAATTACCGGAGTGTTTCATCTCCCGTAGGAATAATGAGTAAGAGTGTGAATGAGCAGCAGTGCTCAGCTCACGTAATCGTTCAGGTGTTACATATTATATACATATATATTGCAGTGGAGAGAGTTTTTATCTTATTTTCGCTAGGTACTGTTTTATATGCATATTCAGTATCCTCATTTCCACATATATAAATAGTGTGAATAAAGTAAAGTGTGTAAACCAAAATACACGTATATCTTAGTTTATAGTTTATGATGCATTTCGCAAGAAACTCTAAGGATTCAGTGATGCATTCACTTGGGATTTAATGTAGGAAAACAAAGAAGTAGTTTCAGTTATGTTTTCCTGATTCCAAATGGAGTTTATAAGAATTAACTTGGCTCTAAACATTGTAGACTTTTGATAAATATAAAAATATAATAAATATAAAAATATGAATATAAAACTAGCTCTTTGTTACACTTTTATAAAAATTTCTGCGTGCGAGAACTCAACGCTTCTTTCCTAAATCCCTTATGTATCTCTCCGGTTTAGTATGCGAGGCAGAACTTTTCTCTCGAAACCTGAAGAAACTTGCCCGAGCACTAGATTCGGTGTGAACTTTTTTCAGCAAGTTTCGAAAGAAGACAAAACAACAAAATTGCGGAAGCAATCGATCGTAGTGCAATGCACGAAAGGTTCGCGATATTGGTTATGAGATCTCTCAGCTCTTTTTGTTCAAATCAAACAAGCCCACTCAATCCGCTTGGTAAAGTACAACCCTCGCGAAATAGATATCAATATCATCGTCGAGTGTGCCATGTAACTGTCCAAGTGATCGAAAGTGACCTTGTATCGGCCAGTCAGATGAGTATCTCGCCGGAAGAGTGCTCAATGTCAATTTCGATAAAGAAGCTTAGGGCCATTATGAGTTTATGATGCAGAGAGAGAATAATCCCGATTTTGATTGAATATCGGACTCAATCTACCAGCAAAAACATTTTCTTTATACTTTGTTGCCATCGTAAATAGCGAATTGAAAAAGTCAATTAATTCTTTCGACAGTACGAAATGTTATGTGAAGTGGAAATACTCCAGGCTTTTAACTACCCTATTTTTGTCTGCTTAGAATTTTAGACGAATTATGTAAAAGAGTTCGATTCTATTGAAATGTGAAATGAATTCTTAATTATACTTTCAATTTAATGAAAAATATCACATTCATACTTAATTACACAAATACCTTCAACACGCTTGTTTTTATTGAAATCTGAATAAATAAACACGAAAATATAAGTCAATGCTCGTTGATGCTTGGGGTTTCAACGTCGAGACTCATTGACGGGGGATAGGTGAGAAAACTGAAAACTTTTAACAATCGAATCCGATCGAAGATAAGCCGCGAGGTAGACGCGACGGCCAATAATAAGCAGACGAGTTTTCTGGCATTAAAATAATCTGATAGTCTCATCGGTAGATTCGTCGTGGTCGGAAGAGGAAGGAAAAAAGTGCGCAGGGGTAGAAATCTAAAATTGACGCCGCATTGGTCGATAAAATATATCGAGGGAGAAAAAAATGGGGAAATTGACGAAAAGTGCAATATCGTACTTTGCTGGCAGCTAACAGCTTAATTCAATTGGTTCAACGTCAAAGAAAGAGACCTGTCATTAATACTGTCAAAGTATATCTTATAAAAAATAAAATAAACGATTATAATAATAATTAAAATGAGTACAGCTTGTCTCAAAATAACAGAAAGGACGTATTAATACGGTGAGTGAATAAAAAAACTAAAGGTGTTAAAATCGATTTGACTCTAACTGTTGTGTGTACAACAGAGAATGATGAAGCAATTTATGAATAGAATCTCAAAAAATTGCGAGGGAAGATCACAAAGGCGTTGGATCTTTTATATTATTACAGCCCCTAATTTCAGTTATGACGTCACGGGCATATCGATTGCGTGACCAGATTTAGGGAGAGGTCGTTTTCGATCATTCTCTTATTATGGAAGTGAAACCAGTTTTTCTGAAGAAGAAGAAGGAATTAAGAATTCGATTTCTCAATCGAAATAAATAAATAAATGTTGAAGGTTTTAAATTTAAGAGCATTCGAATTTAAGAGACTATTTTAGTAATTTTTTATTTTCATTAAAAAAATGCTTAAGAGTTTAACTCTTTTGGAAAAATTAAGATCGCGGAAGTTAAAGTTATCGTCGAAGTAAGAGACTTTGCCATAAGTGAAGTCTGACGTGAGAGAATCACATTTTTCCAGTGTGGATTCATAAAATTTTTTAACAACATCGTAAATAGCTTTTCAAAGAAAAGTGTGTTTGTTACATCTACATTTGTAGGTGCATAAGTAGAAACGTACAGATAGTGGTGCAAAACGGCTTAGATAGCACTTTTCCAACCACTAAAGCTTTGTCCGGTAAGCTAAGTAGGGTGACAGAACTGGATAAAACT
>JAUEJJ010000047.1:9039108-9060039 GCA_032164275.1 Synergus coniferae | reverse complement strand
AAATTTATAAAACACTTACTAAATTGCGAAAAATGTAATTTTAAAGGTCGAAATATTAAATCTTCGGGTGTAGAGGGACAAATAGAAAACTTCTTTTGAAGTAAATGTGCATGAAGCAAATTTTCCTGTAGGGGGAACTTTAACACCAAGTTCTCAGACTGGAAACTTATCAAATCCAGTGTCTGAAAACTTGCTTATCGATTATCTGTCGCGGGTCTAGGGTGAAAAGTTATCTTGTGGGAGGTTCAGGTATCAAGTTTCTTCATTCACGTGGAGTTGGAATGTCAAATATTTCGCAGGGAAAGTTCCTAGGTTGACAATATGTTCATGAAAGTATGGAAATACTTTTGAAATATGCGTCGGAAGCTTCACATAGAACGCTGTGTAGATTTTATCATAAAAAAAGTGCGTATAGCATAAGTTTACATTTAATTAAGAAATGCAATGCGAGGGTACGTAATTTACGTGCTTTGTTGTATTTTTAGCAACATGTGTAAAATACCGTAAGGTGCACGATACTTCTAGATTTTCCGTAGAGTATCGTTATTTCCCGCACGCGATATGAAGACAAAAGAGTCCCAGGATCCTTAGAATGTTTTTTAAACACACTTCATCTCCTCTCTTTTATCTCCCCACATCGGTACACATCGACTGCTGCCACGGAAACCGCGCCACAAATTTTAAGCATGCACGACATGCAGCGCGAGTACTTCTGCGTGCAGGTGAATAAGGATCTTCGCATTGCATGCAGGCTACTAAATTCCCACAACGAAAATTCAAGACTGATTGCCTGATCATCTATTCTCTTCATTTAATCGCGATTCCGTTACAAACTCTCACATCTCTATCCACAAAATAGATTCCTTCCTGTTTCGTTTGCAGAGAAAAGAGAAAGAGCTGTAAAATAAAAATTGATACTAGAATAATCTTCGGAAATTTTGTAAAAATTTCTTTAAATTCTTTTTATATCCTTAAAATTATACACTCATTTCCATATCTCGAGTTCATAAAAACAGTTTTTATGATAGGATTGTCTTTTGAGACTAAAATGAATTCTAGTGCAGTAAACGGGAAAGGGTGAAACAGTTGAAAGTTTTAATCGAAAAATTAATGCAAGGATGATTTGACCTGTAAAATTGAGGTACTAATTAGGAGGGAGGGCTGCAGCAACGTCATTAAATTTCACGCGAAAATGGATCCGATGTTATTAGTTTACCCATCGATCACAATTCGCCCAAGGCAAGTATTACTTACGCTGAGTCGATTTCCTCATTCTAATTAGGACGTGCGGTTCGCTGTTGAATGTCCCGACGAAATTCTACTATTATTTAGACTGCTCTACAGTAACATATTATTTAATATTCACCGCATAGTATCATTGTCCGTCTAAGGAGTGCGTAATTAGTGTTATCAATGTAACTCCTTCAAAATCTATGTACCCAATCATTTAATAGTCAAAAATAATCCACACATTTTAATAAAAGTAAAAAAACACGTTATGATATAATACAAATTCAGAGTAACTTTCCCGGTTTCTTTCTATATTATCCTATATCAAGATTGACATCTACATGTACACTTTTCTACTGAAATTATGATACATCTTCCTTCCGCACGTTTATCATATTTACTTAAACCACTTAGGTGCTTCCTGTAGGTAATTTTAAAACTACTTTAGCTCGACAGGCATAAAATATGTAATTTTATGACTCCACATAAGTGGAAATTTCTAACAGTTGAGAGTCAAGCATGTAGTCGTTGGGGAGGACCCAAGAGAGTAGATATGTCGCTCGTAAAGTGAAATAATTTATCAGAGTACGTGATAATAGAATATTTCGATACGTGACTCTAAAGGCGAGCTTCCAGGTAATCGTAATCGTGTTTTATTAACACCCGTTCACTCACTGAAAGATTGAAAGGGTGTATTTTCACGATTTTCACGATTTTCTCTGGAGTTCGTGTATTTCCCTTCCCTATTTTCATTAACAGACTGAGCTCTTCAATGATGGACGTTATGGATGCTTCCACGCATTCGCTTTAACGAGTGCAACTTGAACGAGTTTTCACCGTACACCGCTCACTGTAATTAGTACCAGAAACTGTCTCGCCGAACCTACATGAGGGTCATAATAAACGTGGAATGAGTTTTTGCTTACAAAGAGCTATTCAGGCAAATCAGGTAATGTTCAAGTAGACTATTTAAATTATGAAAACGCTACAATTGTACAGACAATATTGAAAAAAAGATGTTTGTAGAATAAGCGGAAATTGTTTTAACGCTTGAAGATATTCTAGATATTCTAATTTCGGTTCCAAACCAAAAAATAACCATTTAAGTTGTTTTATATATTAACTGTGCTGAGTCCTTTGAAAATTCTATAAAGTACAATAGAGTTAAAGCTTCCCGAGTAATTTGAAAATTAGGTAATAAAGCCTGGTTTCGTATAGTGGATAGGATCACAACCACGTTATAAAGCAGAAGGTTGGATAATAGAGTATCACCTGTAATGAACGGTCTAAAAAGCAATTAGATCATAATTAATGTACTAATTCAAAACGTAATCTTCAATGAATACCACAAGATTAAACGTGAAATCGAAATTTGCATTGAACAAAAAATTTAATATTTTGAGATTGCGCCCATCAAATCCTCATAATTTCAACGCTTTTGTTGCATACTTTCAACATAATTTTTGTTTCATATTTTTTTTTGTGCTGTTTGTTAATGATTTTGCGAAAAGCTTGTGATACTCAGACGTGAACTGTTGCAAAATATGTGGGAGCTTTGAAATGGCAAACCCATGTGTGAGTTGATACAGAGATTCTCACGTCTGTGGATCGACCTGTGTGTCTGTGGAAATGCAGGGTTGTGCGTGGGATGGCCGAGACTTTCTGTCGGTGTGAGTTGCGTTGAGGCGGGTGGGTCGGTCGATATTGCTGGCTACACGTCTTGAAGGCGACCTGCTGACGTATATGAGTCGCGATTTTCTACAACCCCAACGGTCCAAAGTCCAACGCCCCTGAAAACCTTGCCCCTGTCTCTTAGGCAACACGGGAGACGAACCCTCCCTTCTGACAACTTAAACTAACTCCTGGGACTAAACCATCATCCCTGATCTCCAAAGATCCTTTACCTTTAACAAATTCTGTCTCCAAACAATTTTTCTCCTAGAAAAAAACACTCTTTTCCTTCCGTCGCGAGTAAACATTCCTAAATCGATTTTTTTGAAGTACAATTTGTTTACTACACTACCTTTTTAATTTTAACTAGCGGACCAACACGCACGATTATTTTTTTTCCTTCCTATACAACTTCAAATCATTCAAAAGCCAATTAGATTTGAAACAATAATGTCAATAATGTAATATATATATATGATTTTTGGGACAAAGAAAAATTTTCGTTGTAAACTTTACAAACTTCAGTTTCATATATTTTTCATAAAGTTCCAAAAAAAAAAAAGAAGCACAATTTTCAGAATCTATTACTGAAACTCCACCTCTTTTATTATTCCTTATTCTTTCTCTGAATGCGGTGTTTAAATCTGGAGAATAAGAAAAGCGATGTTTCGGATGCAGTGGAGGTTTTCATGACCGTCAATGAAAGCTTTTCCCCTCTTATGGGATGGCGCTTTCTTCATTTAAAATCGGCCCTCTCGAAATGGCGTGTGCGCGCTTCCAGCTTGATATAGTGCCCTACAACACCATGGGAGCGACGTCTGGTGACTATAGCTGTATAGAGTGTCTGGTCCCGACTGCCAACTATTCCCATACTATATCCTTCTCCTGGTTTGCGATAGTCTCCCCTGCCCTGCGGTACCCTACCACCAACACTACCATTGCCAATACCACCCTATCCAACCCGTACCAGGGCACTCACCCCCATGTCCCGCACCATTCCACTCCAGCTTCAAGTCGGAGCTTTATGCTTTACAGTCCTTTGTCACAGGACGTAACGATCCCCAGCTCAAGTTCGACACTATCTTAGCCACCGAGAGATCTCTGCTAACTTTTGTGCGACTCCATTTCTGACTTTCCCACCGTGGTGAAAAAGAGGCTGGTTTATTCCTCGTTTTGAGGGATTTGGGTGATTTATTCCCTTGCGTGGAAAGAGATTATGGCGTGGATTATGTGGTCCTGCAGGGTGGTCTGTATAATAACTGATAAGTTCGTATTTATCGTTTATTAAACTCTACCAGAAAAAGTAAAGATAAGGCTATTAAGAGAAGGAGAGAGAGGGAGTGAGATTAATTCGACAAGAGGGGCCTTTATGTAGGCAAATTTTCGTTTAAATTATTAACAATAAATAAAGAAACTATCGTTCAATGAAAGTGCCCCAAACCCGTGCTAAAGGGGGAGGTGTCACATCTCGTGATGCTAATTCACTATACATATATTCCTATAATTATAATAAATTTCCTACTTATAAAATTAAGTTTAATGAGATAATTCACCGAGTTCCACTCGAAACATACCACAATCAAATTGATGTTGATTATGAAAGTTCAAAGACCTCGTCCACAAGATTTCAAATTATAAGATTGATTTGCACCGTTAGACTCAATTATGCATATCAATTATATCATGTCTAGGATGCTGATGTTATATATGAGACCTGTGAGTCGTGGCAGACAATAAAAGTCAGTCATGCATAGATTTTCTGTCCGTCTCGACCGCAGTTGGTTCGATTGAACGAGTGTCTGAATCGAAGACAATCCAATTTCAGACACGATATGCAAACGAATTCACGGTGATAACAATCACCGCACGATAATAGACTCGTGTAGATTCGGACAACGTGATGTGTACCTAAGACAGGATCGACCAATCAGATCGCTGGATCTCTGGACTAAAACGACGAAACGGTTCGCCGCATGCCAATCTCAATCTGACCCACTTTCATATTATTCTATTTCCATGAGTAATCTGATTTAATCCTTGCTCTGGTCCCACATCCACTATAACTCAACTTTCAGGACAATTTCATACTTTTTTATATCGTGAAAGGATGCATTCCTGTGATGGAGGGCTAAATATGCAACTCAAAGTTTATTACACTGAAAGGTCATGCTTCAGTCATTCTTTTCTTTTATATTTTTATATTTGTAAGTATTTAAATTATAGAGATGCTTCAAACCTGATCCAAGGTTCAAAGAAAGTGGAGTAATGCAATTTCAGTAAAACGTGAAAACTACAAACAGGAAGAAACCTGGTTTAAAAGTTTGTCATGCCTCAACAAAGATTTATAAAGGATCTCGTGCGGTGCATCTTGTGATCAGTGCACGATGCGTGTTTTTTTTCAGACTCCCGAGGGTGATGTTATGCGAGAGTTTTGGAAAATACTCCATACACGTACACGAGTTTGTATCCATTCACGTTTATTTTTAACGTAAGAATGCCAAAAAAGATGAAGAAGATGGATTAATTTTTACTTTTTGTTTTCACTTTAAGTCCACCTGCATTGTAATACCATATCTCATTTTTCTCCACTTCTTAGCCCATTATTCATGAAACATGAATTTCTTCTCCAACAGTAAAAAGTTTTGGATTCCTTCAGAAATCAATGGTGGTTTGCCAACAGTCTTTTGAATGGTAATACTGTTTTCGTTGAATTATTAATTAACGTGTTTTTTGCAGTTTTATACTAATAAAAGTTAACTTTCACAATAAGACTCTTTTGAAAGTATCAAAATCTTCTTAGATTTCTTTCGGGAAACCATGAACATTTTTACTTTATCCAATTCTCTGATCGATATAATTGGGTCAGAAAACTTATATGTAATAAGTGAAGATAACTATGAAATTTGGTTAATTTTCCTTTCCTTAGCCCGGTTATCGCTTTTAAGATTTATGGCTCCTTCCGTTTAGAAGCATTATTAAGCCCTTATTGGCTTAATGACAGCAACGGTTAACGCAATCAAGGCCACGCGTTTACGTCGAAAATTACAGAAGTTTCAAGCAACTCTGATTAGACTCTGACGAGAGACAATGGGACCAAGTAAACTATATAATTGCATCAAACAAAAGAGACTTAATTAGAGACGAATCTACTCCATAAACGTTATGACAGACCTATAATATTTACAAATAAAAGAAAATATTTCAAATAATGCTTACTCCTATTTAGGAAGCCCAGGAAGAAAAAAATTGCTTATATTACTATTTAAATTAATGGGGAGAAATAAGTGTGAGTAGTAATTACTGATTCAGAGATTTATGTGCACCGGGCTTTTTAGCGGGACAGTTTTCGTAATAACGGCAAATCATAAATCGTGGAGGGTCTTAATGCAGCTTATAAGAGGTGGTGGAAGTATACGTCCACCCCTGAATTCTACAGCTTGGTAATTCTCATCGTTGTGGAAAAATTCGCACAGGCGCAATTCGCACCGCAGTACTAGCGCTGAATACCCCATGAGCATTGAACATGGTATGGGGTTTCTACTTTCTACCCAAGTTCCAGTAGTCCCCAGCTAAATTGCAGGCACTTTGTGAACCACTCGAGACATGTGGTACACACATGATATTCAGTAAATGATGTCGCCTCTGGACAACCGACACGCACTGAAAAATTTACACGTATATTTGCACAGTTCTTGGCGAAAGACTTTTTTAAATTTACATTTTGCATATAATTAGCTAGCTAGACTGAAGACATTTTTTCCATTGTATCTATCGCTGGAAGCCAATAGGTATAATATTTAGCTTTCATTAAATCTTATTTGAAGAATGTTGAATCTACTTCAAAATAAAATAAAAAGGATTTCATAAACCTCTCCGCTTAAAGTAAGTAGTTTAGATTGGCAAACTAAAAGTTAAGAAGAGGAAATTAAAGAGATAAAATGGATTTGAGTTGCAAGAGAGTGGCAGAGAAAAAGCTTTTAGCGTCGAATTTTAAACGTAACCCAGTTTTACAGATTTTTACGTTTCCGGATCTATAGCATCGAAAATATTTGACATTTTCTGTCAATCTCTATTGAGCTGGCTGACCCCATTTTGTGCAGGCAATTTTCATCCCCTGAGGGAAGTTCAGTTGTTCGCACGAACATCTAACGATAAAATACAGATTCGCATGGGATAAATCAATGATAGTTTCGACGAGCACTGAAACGAAGCGGGAGATCCAGTGATGAAACGTAGAAAATTCAATATTGTTTCCAATATTGTTGTTCATATATGTATAATAATTTATACATACATTTTCTCCAAATGTAGGTCACAAAAAGTTCATGAGAGTATTTTTTTTTTTTAATTTACACAATTCCCACACGGTCGATTTTAAAAAAGAATTCCGCAAATTTGATGGTTTTATCAAATAAACGTGAAAATAATTGCGTTTCTTACTTTTTCTAATTTTGAGAATTTGATAACGTAAAGTAACGAAATAAAAATTAGAAAAATACAAAACTTATGGTAGACCAACTTGAAAGTGAATGAGAAATATGTTATCGCTAGAAGACGCGCTCGCAGAATTTTGCAGAATCGTCTTTCCGATTTTATTTCCTTTGAGAGTTCACCCCAGCACTTCTTTTAAAATTGCTCCAGGGTCTTTTCGTGTTTCCTTGCTCGCCTGGCTGTATCCGCTAATTCATGCAAGAAAAACTGTTTCGTTTCCGTCTCCCTCAGCCACTTTACAATTCAGTTACGAATCATTCCTGTCGTTTCGGCAAACGGGACGGCGAGTAAGGAGAGAAAACCGCCTTTAGCCAGACGCCCAAGTGTTAAGGATCCGAGGAACTCAAAACCACCCTTATTTCGCACTCTATCTGACCTGAACCAATCAGTCGCAGACAGAAATTACATTATTTTAATATCGTTATTCTCCAGACAGTTATTTCAGTAACCACATAAAAAAAGCCGATAATTAAAATTTAACCCCTAATTATAAATTTCCAATAGTCCAAGTTTCAAACGTCGAATCATTCAGTTAAATTACTTTTCATTAAAATGCATTATAATTATTAAAAATCTTATGAAATTTCATGAAATCCTTCAAAAAACGGAAAAATATCTTAAAATCCGTTAAATGTCGTATAAATTACATGAAAATCGTCCAAGTCCCTTAAAATTCCTAGAAACGTCTTAAAATTCCTCTTTAAAGAAAGTGGTGTAACGAAATGTCGCAAAAATCTCGCATAGAGTACATTATTATTGTTTCAAACCTAATTGGCTTTTTAATGATTTGATGCTGTGAAAAGGAAAGAATAATAATCGCGCGCGCATGTTGGTGCGATATTTGGCCCTAGAATGACCCCAAGAGATTCTGATTCTTGACCTCTGGGAGTAGCGGTGGCATAGAAAGGAAGGAATAAAACGAGAGTAACGAGATCTGACATTTCGATTACATTCCGATACATCGATACGCCGCATTGTAGCATCTAGCTATTTACCCGTCGACTTCAAAACAACCGACACACTCTATAGTTGTCCTCTGCTCGAATTGTTTTTGCTATGCTAGGCCCTCTTGATCCTCTATTCCTTTATTCCTTTCTGCAGGAGTAGGCAGCTTCTGTCTCCTGAGAAGAACAGACAGTGCAGCGAAAATCGAACTCCGATGTGCAGAGCTTAGATAAACCTCTTCCTTTTACAAAACTACAATTTATTTCCTCTCATGGATCCGGAAAATTTCACGGAAAATCTTTATCGAACTTCTAGAATTCCGAGGATCAATTTCCTTTTACATGAAAGAATTGAAAATTTCAAAAGAAATTTCGCATTTCCAACATTCAAAAAGGAATTTTGATAAAAAGGGTTTCAAAATATGAAACATGATGAAACAACATAAAAATCTCCAGGCATTAAAATTCTGTTTGAGTTAAAAATATCTTTGATATTGAGTTACTAATCATCTCTATTCGCTTTAGTCTAATTATCAACTCAAAAGAGAAATAATATAGCACTTTAATTTAATTCCAGTTCCTTAGAAAGTCAAGAACCGCTTTTTATCCGGATACCCACTTTCAAGATCGTCCTTTGAAAGGTTTCAAGATGAAGACGAACGCTGCAAAGCAAGGGTGAATTGATTCTTTTGTACCCTGTACTCCAATCACGTTTGTACCAAAGATCAAGCCTTCAATCCTTCAAGTCTTAGCCGATCTAAGAATGTCTGGAATTGTGGCGCTTTTCGGTGACTACAGAGGTTCTTTTTACGTCCAAAAGGCCGTTATTAAATACGTTTACGTACAGACTCGCAGTTAACCCCGTTCGCTGCATTGGACATTTTATGAATCCTTGTCACTTTTTCAGTGTAACTTGAATTTAGTTTCTTTCAAAGAAATCCTCCTCGACTCTAGTACCCTTATGTTCTTACGAGCAAAGTATTTCCAGCTATGAATTTTTCAAGTATCTTTAAAAACTGATTTAATTACATTTATATGTAAGTTCATTTATAAAGGAGTTTCTGGTTATGAAAATCGTGACGCTTCTGGAAGAGTTGCAGAAATTGTATATGACTCATTTCAAAGTTCAGGTGTTCCTGGTGCTTGGAAAACTTTATCACGAAAAGTAAAAGATTGAAAAATTCACAGCCTTCATCTTCCATAATATTCTTCCTTTCTTAACAGACAATTCACGTATTGTAGGGAGTCAGAGTGAGCAGGTGATGTGTGAGAGAGAGAGAGCAGGATGCTACGTCTGAGCTGGAAATGATGTATTCTGGAAATGGACATGATACCCAGATCCCATTGTTTCGTATACAGTGAACACAGAACGTGCACTTAAATACCTAAAACCCGGAACATAAACCGTCTCAACAGGAATGTGTTAACACATGCCCGCAGAAAGTTTGAATAGAACAATCTGCAATTACGACACTATCCTCGCCTATCCTTCGTGTGCAAAGGCAATTCAATTCCTCCATGCCTGTCGAATTGCAGCTTCGCCCAATCAATTGCCGTATCTCGATTGGCGCCGGTACATTGAGGTTGTTTTCAGCCAATAGCCTTTAAGAAACTTCACCTCTATTCCAAATAATGAATTAAAAGAAAAAAGTAAAAAAAAAGTTTCAAAGCATTAAATGATGTTTAATTCGTAGCTCTAAATTCCTTTCCAACTCTTTCAACTTGGAAAACGTATTAATTAACACCGAACACCTAGATTTTACTTTAAAAGTAAATAATATTAAATCAAGTTACCAACGTTTGAGAGAAAAGTAATGTTAATTAAACTAAATTGAATTCCAATGAATTTCGAATAGCAAGCAGCATGTTTCAAGTGAATTTAAAAAGCTGGAAAGCGATCGTTGAGGCTGATTGGGTGCTTAACCAGTGCAACGAGGTTATTCTCATAATTAATCGGTTGGAAAGTTGAAAAATCAATCGGCAAGATTTTGTGCATCACCTTGCTGTTTCAATTTTATTATTGGGTTGACTGAATCGTCTGACGGCTATGTGGATATTTGATCACAGACCAAATGGATTAATCTAAATTCAAAGTGAAAGCCCCCGTTCAAATTCAAAGTGAGATGTGTAATAACGAGCATAATAATAGATAATTAATTGAGTTGTCTGATTGAGATTCAATCAATTATTAATCATTGTTATGGTGATTGGTGACACTTTTAAAAGTGCTGAATTCAATCTTTAATAATAAAAATCAAATCCTTGCATTATACTCAACAGATATTAGAAAATTTTATTCAATTAATACATTGTGTGTCATTTTGCATGAAATTGACTTTCATTAGACAAATTCATAGCCGAGTTTTGACAAAACTCAGTGGGCCTAACGACGAAAAATCGATTTTCGTGCCCATCAATCAGACTTTCATTTTCCGGTTGTTGAGAGTTGGGGCTTTAATGTACGAATAATTGAAATTTTCCACGAGAGGGGTAAGAAGTGCTTTTAGTGTCCCGAAATTTAAATTTCGATGTAAAAAGTTCTGATGAGAGAATATGAAAACGCCTTTGATTTGTTGAAAATAAGTCGGGACGGTAGTATTTAGAGCTCAGAAAGCTTCAACTTGCTTACGGAAAATGACAACCTTCCCATTATGCCGCCAAGGAGGTAATAACATTTTGGAAAGGAGGGGAATTGTTGGGGGTTGGTGAAGTTCGAGACAGGACGAAGGGGACGAACAGGTAATTAGGGTGCGATGAAGCGGTAGGGAATATTGCTCTGGGTTCTGCATCCGGTATAGCTGGAAGGGGTGGAAACTACCAGATCGAAGAGGATCGAGAGGTCAAAAGAACCATGTTGCATACTAAACATCGTCTAAGCTCAAAGTGGCATTATTTTCTTAAAAAGTTGCAAGACTTTTTGAAAAAATAATTTCTATTTTAGTATTCATAAAATATATTAATAATTATGCCAGGCAAATATTCAAGAGAAGATGATAAATGTAAAAAGCAGCTTGAAAATAGAAAAAATACAGATAAATGATATAATTTTAAAGAAAAGAAGCTTTTGATGCAATAAGTTTCTCGTGTCAGTCTGTCAAGTGCTGATTTATAGTTTTACTGACAGACATCACCAATAGCCCTTTTCATATGGTAGATTAGCAAAGCAATTATAGACAAATGACTTTCAAAATTGTTATCATTTATAAAATATAGAGTAGTTGTTTTTCCTGTAATCCTTGTTACATACTATGCAGGAAAATTCATACAGAAAATAAATTTTTAAAAGTCATCTCTGAAATCTAAAATCGACATTCAATATCAAATTTTCGTATTCGTAATTTAATCTACATTTATGAGAAACAATACATAAATCTAAAAGGAAGATATAATCTGCAGTATGTCATATTTGATGCGAAAAGTAATTTCTCTCGAGGAGAAAAAGTGTAAAAGTCTTGGACAAGGAATGGTCTGGTTGGAGAAAAGAGTGAAAGAGGGTGAAAGCGTAGGATGAGGAGAGCTGGATTGCTAGGCTCAACCACCTTCAGATGGAGACAAAAATGGGCTCGAGAAAAGGGTCGTTAGCCTAAGACTGAAAGAGTTTTACCAGATCTCTATATTACTTGGTTATGTGACGTTGACCTCGACTCATAATGTACGTTATCTCAGAAATAATAAGAGGATCAGCTTCAATTTTCTAACACATTATTTACGTAATTGGAACTCTTCAATAACCGAATTAAATATTGCAACACTTTTTCCAATACCTGTAACACTTGCACTTTTTCAAGGTCGAGAAAAAAAAGGGCCAAAAAACGGATACATAGGCCTTTTTACAGACCAGTGAAGGCGAATTCTCTGAAGGTAAACTCTGTTACATCCATCACCAAGACACGTGCACCCTACATAAGGTATCCATGGAAACGCCAAGGAAGCTACTCAGACCCAGGGGCCAGGGAGTCGCCTCTCTCTATTTCCCTTCCTCTTTCTCTGCATCTCTCTCCCTTTCTCTCTTACTTTCAAGGATAACTCGATATCTATACTACGGTAACTTCAGTATCCTTTCAGGATCTGTAGAACCTACTAGCAAGAGGGCTAGGATACCTACAGAAGGAAGGATATAGGACGAAGGACGAAGGAGTGAAAGCTCTTGAGGAATTCGAGAATTTCTCGAAGAGAAATCGACCTTCCGTAATTACGTGAACAAACAAAGACGGGTGTGTTCGTTAATTTCAGAAAGAAGGGTGCTTAAATGAGTTTATGTTCCTCTATGTCCTGATTAAATAGCTGTAAGAAGCTTCGAGAACAATTTACAAAATATACTTAGCGAAAATGACCGCTTTAATTTATTATCTATGCATGAAGGGGAGGTACTACATAAATAGTCCTTTTTCAAATGAAGTCGCCACTTCAAAAATTTCCAATCATTTTCCAACTTTTCACATGTTTATGATATGTTTCAGTTCAGAATTTTCTGGGAAAATAAATATATCCGGGATGGAAATTAATTCAATATGATTCACTCTTAGATTAAAACAATTCCCGAATATTTGAGGTCAGCTTTTTGCAGACACCCTTTATGCATAATCCTCGTCAATCACGAATATTCGCGGCGAAGCCTCCTCCGGATATTACACCATCAAATCCCTCTATTACCCTCTATTAGTCCAACTACAGCATTGCGGCAACACCAATGGTTTATTGGCGTATGAAAAGGCAAAAAAGTCATTGTAGTTGCCATATGTTGCATATGTGATCACACTTTCTCGTGTTTTTCAGAGAAAATAAAAAAAAACACAGCAATTAAAAAGAACCGAGTTACTATTTCATTTAGTAGAAAGTGTAGAAATGACTAATTCAGTAGTCACATATAAGGTTACTAAATTTAAATAGTCAAATTCATACTAATTCACATTGAGAGAGTAAAAAGATAAAGAGAGTAAAGGTACTCCAGAATCGGCAGAAATGATGTATATATATATATATATATTACAGTCACCGCATTGTGAGCTTTCTGTGATAAAATCACCCTTCTCATTTCCCTTCGTCAGTCTTTCTTTCCTGCGTCCTAAGGGTAAGAGCTGCGATTGAAAGAAAGGGACTTGGAGACAGGGGTGCTCGATCCTTATATCGCATGATAAAGGACCTGTACACAGCAGGTACTTCTAACCCTCCCTGTAATAGAGAATTCGCGTATACATGCAAACTCATGCCACATGTGTCGAAGTCACACAGAAGCGATACTCCAATTAGGGGGCTACATTTTTCAAATGCAATTGTCGCGATTCGATCAATTGATTCACGAGTCCCGATTATCGCCCTAATTTATCTGTTTGCCAACTACAAGAAAAAACATTCCGGAAATCAATACTACGTTATGCTACATATTGTATTTTTTCTTGGCTTCATCCAAAGAAATAATTCAATAACTTCTAATATCAATCATCAATTTCTACGAAGATCTTCCTTCATGGACCTTCGGAAAATATGTGAAGCAGGGAGTGAAAATGTGAATAGAAAAGCGCTACTTTATTCGTCGAGACGATATGCGGGGTTTAAAGTGGTAATGTAAGAGATTGAATGCAGCTTCGATATAGGACGGTATTAGCGCGAACTACTGTTGAATGAGCAGCACATAACGTATAAAGATGTTTTTGAAGCTGACATTATGAGGAAAATAGTAAGGAACCTATGCTACAACCAGTAAAAAGCCAACGCTTAAAAAAGCTTTCTATACAGTACACCCTTCTTTTGATCCTCTTACTCTTTAAATTTGTGAATACAACCTATCTTTCAAATTCAATATGCTTCAAATTTTTGTTTCATCTATCAAAACTGGGAAGCCCTTCTATATAAGTGGATATTTAGGACGTTTTATCTCTTAACGCTGACCTAATTTTGGCTATGCTTTTACCTCTTTTAGCATTAAAGAGTACACGACTGACATCTGATCTTATTCATAAGAGCAATTTTGATTGACAAGGAGATAGAAAGGTATAGACCGGAGAATATGCGAAAGATAGGAAGGAATAGAGATGTGGGGATTAAAAGAGGTAGGAGCGAATTCTGATTGACAAGGAGATAGAAAGAGATAGACGGGGATAGGCGAGAGATAAAAAGGGATGAACAATCTTTATCCCTTGCTAGAGAGGCATAGAAGCTTTTAATACACTCTACATATAACCGACAAATGAACTTTCTTTGCAAAGAAAATTAACATGGAAATGAAAGTTGGTTAGAAATTGGATGGGAATAAGATTAGATATATATGTAACTTGATTTGTGCCGCCAAATGTAATTGACCCTAGTAACTCTTTCCTTCAAAACAGCCCTATGGGACTTTTTAGAAGTGTAAGCGCGTGAGAGGGAAGTTGAAAACTCTCAACTTGCATACAATACAGTTACGGTTGGTTGCTACGTCACTCTCTAACCCTCTTCTCATCACTTTCATCCCTTGAACTTTTCAGCCCGTTGCATCGCCTCTTGTTACATGGTTACCTATCCTCCCTTTTCTCTTTAAGGCTTCATTTAAGATGGGGTTACTCGTTACGACTACTTTCGAGCGTACTCTAGATTCTCCAAAAGATTCCTCACGACGCCGGTTTCGTGCAATGCGAGGCATCAAAGAAAATGCTGAAAAGTCGCAAACAAGGCTCAAAAAAAAAAAAAAAAAAGAAACACATAAAAATAAATATTTTTATGACGCTAGAAATTAATTCATAGGACATGGAAACTATTCACATTCATTTTCCTGTATATGGAATCGCAAAATAAGTAATTTAGGGTTCTAAATTAATGTTATATGAGAGACATATATAGTCAGAGTTTTCTAATTAGAGGATTAATTAAACGCAATTGAATCGCGATGTCAGTCACTACGATTTATCTTCCCTGTCGAGGATTTCATTCCCTTTCGCACTCAAGTATCGTCGACGAAAGACGCAGGATGTCTCGAAGTACCGAGGATGAGAAAGGGTGCAACGTTAATTTTCCTTCAAGAGAAAATTACGGAGCCTTTCATTTTTGAGAAAATCAGTGAACAGGCCTTTAGGGGTACTCAAATGTTTTAGCGTTTTAAATGAAGTGCGCGTAGATTATGACCAGTTTGAGTTATAGATCAATAAAACATTAATATGAAATTGTAAAAATAACTTCTAAAATTGGGAAATGAGAAGGGTAGCTCATGAAAGACGAACAATTGATAATTGGGAATATGTGCTGGCTTGTTAATTATTTGCAAAGTTTTGATCAACATTCAGGTAAAAAGTGTCGGCAGATGTGGCTGGATGTCTTAAAATGAAATGCTTAAGTGCGCTCGTCGCGACGCTGATAGTCGCGGCCAGCAGGCGTCTTTAAATTCAGTGAAAATGAAGGGAAGAAGAAAGAAAGAAGGTGGAAGGTTGAAGGTGGAAGAAGTTCGCGTCGGGCTTTTCTCCCAGGTTGGAATACGGCCAAAATCCCTGCTGGGTGGTCTTGTGAAAAGCTATCCTCTGATTCTTGCAGGATCATGTCAGAGTGACGCTTAAAAGCATCGGGTTTACCATACGGAAATGCACATACAGTGCGTACTATACGCTTCCGCTATCTGTCAATTGTATGTAACATCCTCTTTATGCATGTTCCAAGGCTGAAAACCGCTGCCACTCGTTAAATAGCTAATACCTGAGTAGAGACGGTTTGAAACCGGAATTCCATTTCAACCAGGATTTCCATCTGAAAATCACTTCTTTGCTTCTGGCTATATTAAAAGGAAGCTTCGTCTGTATTAATTTCAGGGAACGATGCCATTTTCATATGCAATTATCATTAAGAGAATCTCGGATTATTAGTCTACTTCGTTCTTTCAATTATGGAAAACGTTATTACAGGTGTAAATGGAATTCTGAATTCAGTGCGAAAAGTATTTGATTGTATAATGATATACTCTAAGTTGCTAGTCTTTAGAATTTTCTTGATGTTCTCGACCACATCAAAACCAATTTATCTGACTCTATGTGAATGAAAAAACAGACGAAATTATGCAATATCGAAGAGAGAATCAGGGGAAACGGTTTTTCCTACGCTGTTTATTTTCCGTCATTATTTGACTGACGTCTGGCTACATGCATACCGCGAATTGGAAGCTAGAGCCTGCATTGAGCGACAAAGTACACAAACCCCACTGTAAAATAAATTGCACCGAAATAACTGACCCTCTAAGGTTCAGCGAACTCTTCATTTGAATGCTGATGTTAAAGAAGGAAGTCGATAAAATTCTTAGTACCGAATCAGAATTCCTTTATTTAACTTAAATATAACTAAGCACGGAGAGGAGAAAATTCACATTTGTATGCGGAAAAAGCATAAGCTCCTTACTGAAAACAATAAACCTAATTTTGAGATAAATGGGTTTTATCATTACCTTTGGAGTTCATAAAGAGAACATATCTCTGGAACTTCAAATATAATGTGATTCAATGTAAGCTGATAATCCAGTCATTTCACCCCCATCAATCCAAGTACATGCATAAAGTCTCTTAATGCTTTATGATTCTCTCTTAATGATCTGCCAGTCCTTTCCTGAGAAAGTAGGATAGCAAATTTGCCAGTATTTCTGTCACGCTGAAAAATATGTGCTACATTAAAACAATTCGCATTAAAACTTGCTTATACTCGCTACACAACAAACAGAAGTGCTATACAACCATAAACCTTAAACAGATGATGTGGCTTTTATAATCTGCATTTCCATATATCCAGAAGATTCTTTATGGAAGAAATTTTTATAAGATTTACAGTCAAAACAAATTTGTAAATACTTTAAAGAGGGTACTAACACTAATTTTGCCAAAAATGATTGAACTCGAAAATTTAAGTCGCTTATCATCCTGGTTCCTACTTTCTCCGTTTCTCTATTGTCCATGCCTTTGAGCAGTAAAACTTGAGGATGTCGGCAAATGGAATGTTTGGAAGTCGTTTCGAATCCACACGGCCAACTTATAAGGTTAATGCCATATACTTTCCCGGAATCTTTCCCGACGATCTCGTCGTTGCGATTTAACCAGAAATGGAGTATCAGGATCCCGAGTTTCGTCTCTCTCTCAACAACATTTGTTTTCGAAAGTTCTCCGAGTAGAGAATTTTCTCTACACTTTACAATCAAATAATCCATTTCCCAGCCACAAAGAAGATTGAAAATTATTTACAAACATTTTAAAATGATCCATTGAAAAACTTTATTTTCGACAGCTGCCAATATCGGCTTGTATCGAGTTCGGTTTCAAGGAATTTCACTGTAACTCAGTTAGACAGAAGAAGCACGAGTAGTACATCTTAAATCGACACTCGAATTCCCGAAGAGTGAAGAAACAATAAAAGGACAAGTGAACTAAAGTGAGCTAAAAACGAAGTTTCAAATGTAGACTCCCGGTGGCTGTCAGTCTCTGGTAGTTTTGTAGTGAGTGCCAGCAGACATCGCCATTATCTACTCTCAGCTTGAGTATCGAGTACCTGTCACTTCGAATACGAATCCAATTTTTATGTTTTAGGTCAGAGTCGGTCGAGCATGCTTTATTGGACGAGTTTTGACAATGAAGAAACGAAAAATTCATGTTTTTTGTATACTATTCAAAATTTTAGTGACAGTAGATATTAAACGTGACTTAAATTTATAAAAATGATCACTATTATCTCAAAGTACTCTCTGCGAAGAGAGGATATGGCATTATCATTGTTAAAAATGATATCATTATAAAAGATGGGAAACAAATATGAATTTTTTGCAAAGAGATCGAAAGCTTTCACATTGTAATGGTTTAGACTTTGGAAGTATGCATATAAATCACTTCGAGACTTCCAGTTTGAAAATAGTTTACGTGAAAAATATTTAATATAATGCAACTGAGTGGGTATGATGTGTAATACTGTAAATGTCCTATCTAGAGGAGCTTTTGATACTGGAAATTTAGTTTCCTTGTCAGCACGTGTTTCCAATTTGCAATATCCCGAAGCTCAGTGTTACCGGAAGTCAAAGCGAGAGGTCTTTGACTTTGGCGCCGAACCTAAATTCACGGGTATTGGATTTGTGTCTGGTTGGTAAAATAGCGGTCTTCGAAAATGAATATCTATTTTGGTTGCTAGAACGAAGCAACCAGTCGTACCAATAGGTAGTTGAACGTCAAGTGGATTTAAGGTTATTGAACCTGCTCATTGATCTTCTCTCTCTTTCTCTCTTCTCTCGATGCACCACCACCTACTTTTAACCACCATCAACTAACCCACCTAGCACCTGCAATACCTCCTGACAGTCTTCTGCTTTTATTACCCTTCGTATTATTAATATCGAAATTCCGGAATAGTACTCTCAATATTAATCACCACTTTCCTGGAAGTTGAAAAGGAGCATTGTTTAGAGGATGCTATGAGTTTTGTCCACAAATAAAAGAAATCAAAATTATCATCTATCAGATTCATCTTTGGTGTATGTAGATGCGTGAGATTCGATGTTTATGTCCGAAAGAAAAAATAATAATAATTTACAAACACTTTTATGGTACTTCAATCGAACGACGCGACGGCGCCTTCCGGACGTCTACCTCAGGAACGATAAAACGGACGCGTTCAAAGTTTTAGAGCGAGTTTTATTAATCCACCATTCGGCAATATTCACAGAAGGATTCCTTTATTCAAATATGGCGAAGGCTAGTGCCAAGGAATAAGGATATGGGAAAAGAAGGCAAATTATCGATTCAGACTCCCTTGCTTGAATGATAATAGGGTTGCAAAATTCCCAATTAATAACTGAAAATCGATTGATCATTTCTTTTTGTTCAATATTTGCGAAATGGGATAGTTAGCCTCGTTTTTAAAAAAATATTAGCCCTTTCCAATCAAATGTTACAATTCTATTACTGAATTTAAGCAAGCTTTAATTTGAAGAAGTATGTATTACTGCATTTTCTTTGTAATTTAAAATTTAAAGAAAACCAAACACAAACATCAACGGAAAATATATAGTAAACACCTTGAGCCATTCCGTACTTGACGAGACGTCTTGAAAGTCTTGGCCAACATTAATTTTTCAACCCAAAATTACAAAAAGTCAAACGCACATCAATTGTACAATGTAACGTAATTTTACGATTGATTCGTATTGATGAGTCGGTAAGCGTACGATATCTTAGTGCGGCGAGCAACCTCTACTGGGCAAGATACATTTATTTGTACTCTGGTCAGACTCAGCATGCAGCTCAAAAGCACTGTGGATTTCGTCGCTGATAAATTAATGTTGGCATTTATGCAATTTGAAAATCTTTAGCGTTGTTTGTATTTTTAATATTCAAGTTTGAGTAGAGAGTATTTGCCTATTAGTTTTGAACATTGAAATGAGAAATTTTGTAGTATTTATATTAGTTAAAAATAGCTTCACGCCTCGAGCATGAATTTTTGTTATAGAAATCAAGTTTTGTTTATATTTCAGAAGGTCTGGCATTGATGTTAGAAGCAAGATTTATTTCTTATAAATAATTTTTTTAAAATAATTTTTTTAAATTCTTCAAATCTTGTACTTTTGGGGCAGAATTAACGTCATCGGAATTATTTTCTAAAATTACACAGTGTCTACCTTCCGCGGAAAATTTTATCACTTTTGGGATTCTCGTACCTATCCTTTCATTTTTCCCTCGCGGTCATTGTTTGCCATCCGGAAGTCTGTATTAAATATAAGGTAACTCAAAAATTCATTTTTCAGTTTGGTGGTGACTCTCGAGTATAGAGAAGACGTGTTAATATATAAACGTCTAAGTTTTCTATTTCAACAAGATTCGCGAATTACATTAATTTTAAAGCTCATTATTTTTCTTAATTATGCGGGACTTAAGTGCACTGATTGTACAACAAAAAGGAATATCTGTGCTCTAATTTCCTGACTTTTTTACAAACTTGTTTTTTACGGGAAATGTTTCTTAAAATTTGAAAGTGTCTACCCACCGCGGACGGATTTTTTCAGTTTTGGAATTTTCGTACCTACCATTTCCATTTTCACACGCGGTCATTGTTTGCAATCCAGAAGTCTGTATTATTTATAAGGTAACTCAAAAATTGATTTTTCAGTTCGGCAGTGACTCTCGAGTAGAGAAGACGTGGTAATATATGAATGTCTAGATTTTCTATTTCAACCGGATTCGCGACTTACATTAATTCTAACGGTCATTATTTTTTTTAATTATGCGTGATTACTACAACGGATTATCTGTGCTCTAATTTTCTGACTTTTTCACAAACTTGTTTTTTACGGGAAATGTTTTTTAAAATTAGAAAGTGTCTACCTTCCGCGGAAGGATTTTATCAATTTTGGGATTTTTGTACTGGTCCTTTCCTTTTTCCCACGCGGTCATTGTTTCACATCCGGAAGTCTGTTTTATTTATAAGGTAACTCAAAAATTGATTTTTCAGTTCGGCGGTGACTCTCGAGTAGAGAAGACGTGAAAATATATAAACGTCTAGATTTTCTATTTCAACAGGATTCGTGACTTACATTAATTTTAAAGGTCATTATTTTTTTTAATAATGCGTGATTACTAAAAAGGATTATCTGTGCTCTAATTTCCTGACTTTTTTA